>CM040191.1:67741306-67761306 GCA_022606455.1 Callitettix versicolor
TTCTACTTTTTTGAAATTTTTTGAAATTATAAGCGATACTGATTCTGAATGTTTATAGCTTTTACGCATAAAGATTTCAATTTTTTTTTTTAACGTCCGACTATTGTGCACACTTGGGTTAATGCAGACGATGGGATGATTTATAGGGTATGAAAATGCCAAGCCCTGGCCGGGAATCGAACCCGGGTCTTCGGGGTGAAAGCCCAGTACACTATGAACTAGGCCACCGAGGCGGCTATAAAGATTTTAAGATAGAATAGTTTAAAAAAAAAAAAAATGTTTCTTTATTCCTTACTTCCTTATGTTAAATCAGAAAAAAATTAAATAATCTACTTTGGATCCAAAAAAGAAACCGGTTTTTAGGATTTTTGAAAATTGTACATATTTCTGTATTGCAAAGTTCAACAAAAGCGTGTTTTGAAACATATAAGTGGGCTTTTTCAATCCTCGAACTTTTTTGCAGTACAGATAATAGCAAGCAGAATGCGATTCAAAAATTCATTTTTGTGTTTGTGCCTTAAATACGTTAAAAATGAACACTTAAATAGTAAAAGTGATACAGCGTGATACTGGTTCGGTCTAGTCCGCGTCGTGGCAGTGCAGACGACACGGAAGTCAGTTTATCAATTATTGTCAATAGAAACACGGCGCCCAAAAGCATTACTTGACCAATCTATTTGATTTTTATTAAAAACAGTGTTCGCTTTTTTGATTAATTTTTTATATTATTTATATCAGTTTACGAACATACTGCGTGTACAATTGAATAAAACAATAAATGAGATATTATAATAGAAACAGTGTTGTACGAATTAAAAGTGTTAGCAAAGTTAGAATTAATTCTGCATGCACCCAACTGTACTAAGTTATTTCAATATGAGAGTTAAAGAAATGTTTGTACGCGGTGTTGCCAAATAGTGGCAGCGGGAATTAATTGCTACCGTGCTATTTACCCCCTCAAACTCCCCTTGCCCCCTTACACACTGTGTCCTCTTTATTCCGTCCTTAGCCTGTAGCCACTGCCTGATATATCCAACCCGACTCTGTTTGCTTTCTTCTTCGCTGACTCCAATTTTCTACCGAATAAAAGATGAAGAAGTTTTAATAAACGAATGGTTTAAGGGTTGGGTGGCGGGGGGTAGGGGGTTTGATGAAAAAAGAATACAAGGCTTAAGACCTGCACTCTAGCGGAGTTTGATTAAAGTTTACACGAGCTGGCTCAGTGCAAACATCTACCCAGTAGATTCAATAAGTACGGAGCGGGCCATTTTATTAGTTTGAGTTTGGTTTATTGGGGCTGCTACTATATTTGGTCGACCAATAACATTATTGGGAACACTGAACAGTGTTGATCGTTTACCCATTACGGTCCAATTGTCTTCCCACTCTCGCCCCGAACGGATGTACTTTAATTAATTGTTGACGCATTTGTTGGCCCAATTTATGGTAATTTTTGAAGACAACAATTTTAACAATTTCGGTTTAAACAAATATGCGTGTCCATGGTAAAGCAAGTTACATAATTTTATTTTAACTTTATACAAAATTTACAAAAACAATAATTTTTATCCAATATCCTTCAACTAAATGCTATGACCTGTTCAATTTAGGAAGTATTTTGGACTGTAAAAAATTAATAACCATATTTTTAATGTAGTAACACGTTTAATATGGCAAAGATTAATACTTATTTACCAATAAATTTCTGTTCTGTAGTTAAAGATACAAAAACGATATATTTTTGCATAACAGATTAGTATAACATCTGGCAGTAATATACAGCTTATTCTTTTTATATTCTTCTTCTTTTCTGCTAGAATTATTATCACTGTGTTCAGTATAATGATCTGCTTTCCCTAGCTTCGTCAATTCTACTTGCTTTGACGCGTTTCGGAGAACCTCCATCTTCAAAAACTATATCTGTACTCAAATATAGATATAGTTTTTGAAGATGAAGGTTCTTCGAAATGCGTCAAAGAAAGTAGAATTGACGAAGATAGGGAAAGCAGATCATTACACTGAACACAGTGATAATAATCCTAGTAGAAAAGAAGAAGAATATATATAAAAAGCATCTCATATATAGAGTATAGATATAGCTTTTGAAGATGGAGGTTCTCCGAAACGCGTCAACGAAAGTAGAATTGACGAAGCTAGGGAAAGCATATCATTATATTGAACACAATCTATATATGAGTATATCTATATGAGTATAGATATAGTTTTTGAAGATGGAGGTTCTCCGAAACGCGTCAAAGAAAGTAGAATTGACGAAGCTAGGGAAAGCAGATCATTATACTGAACACAGATACAGATTATTATTTGGAAATTTAATGGAAAAAGTGCTTTGATAAAAAATAGTACTTCCAGGTCGGTAACTCGCCTTACCTTATGTCTTCTCATAAAATTAACTAAATCACTTAAGCATAAGATCCAATTTTCCCCGTCTTGCATTGTGTTGTCAACATTCTCCAACTAATAAACAACATTATTATAGATCAGCTGTTAATTTAATATACACAAATTCTTTATCTGTTGTTATCTCATTTTTTCCCCAACTTTATTTATTTCTCTACTTGATAATACTGTGTTAGCCGACTCGATGGCCTAGTTGATAGCATACTGGGCTTTCACCCCGAGGATCCGGGTTCGAATCCCGGCCAGGGCTTGGCATTTTCATACGCTATAAATCATCCCATCGTCTACATTAACCCAAGTGTACGCAATATTAGAACGTTAAACACCGACTACTGTACTATGTACTATGTACATAATACTGTACTATGTAATAACCCTGCCTCCTTCGCGGGACAAACCGTCACTCGTTCTCAATAGACCTTGAAAAATTAGTAATATTTTTTTTGTATTTTAAGACGAAAAACACATTAAGGCTATTATCGCCTCCCTAAATGTAAGTATGAGTGTACAGTGTTAAAGTCGTAAGTGTAGTGTTGTAAGTGTAAGTGTGTGTTAGAGTTGGGTACCGTGAGGGACGTCTAAATTCTCTCAATACGTGCAGCTAGTCTGCACCCCTGAGGGAAAATAAGTAATTTTTTTGTATTTTTAAGATGAAAAGCACATTAATGCTATTATTGCCTCCATAATGTAAGTATGAGTGTACAGTGTTAAAGTCGTAAGTGTAGTGTTGTAAGTGTAAGTGTGTGTTAGAGTTAGGTACCGTGAGAGACCCCTAAATCTCAATACGTGCAGCTAGTCTGCACCCCTGAGGGAAAATAAGTAATTTTTTTTGTATTTTAAGATGAAAAGCACGTTAATGCTATTATCGCCTCCTAAATGTAAAGTGTTAAAGTCGTAAGTGTAGTGTTGTAAGTGTAAGTGTGTGTTAGACTCGAGTACCGCGAGGGACGTCTAAATCCTCTCGATAGGAGCAGCTAGTCTGCACCCCTGCGGGAAAATTATTAATAATCGAGCACGCACTGTCCCGCTGACGTGATAGAAGCGGATTAAAAAAAAATCATTATCAACATTATTTTTAACCCTACAAGTTTTAGAAAAAACTGTTGTTTTCACTATTATAACCAATATTAAACTCTAAATAAATAATCTTATTTAATTTTTAATATTTACTGAAAATGCGAAACCTTGACCGCCGTTATATTTATTTTACTGTTTTTAATAGAATTTAAAAATTAAAAACACTAACTTATTCGGCGAAATCCATTTGAAATGTCGATCAACCAAAATATTAAAATAACTAAAAATTTTTTTTAATTATCTGATTTTACTCTTAAATTAGCGCTGATTACTACGATTTCAAATTTCTGATCAAACTTTCTGAAATCAAAATAAATATTTTATTTCCTGGAAAATCGTTTCCATTAAGTTACGCGATGTTACTTGATAATTGCTCCAACGCCTTTTCACCTAAGCAATAATTTCATTTGAAAAGTTTCAAACTGATTCAGTTAATAATAAAATACGTAAAGTTTCATAATAAATAGTAAAAAAATGAATGAATAGATTATGAAAAAGTTCCACATAGATGGCGGCCAAAAGTTAGGTTAGGAAGTGGTTAAACACGAGTACTTGTGATTTAACGATGAAAATATTCTTCCAATATTTTTCTTCGTTCATTTAAGCGCAGCACAAATCCAGTCGTCACAAAATGCAATAAATACATCACTGTACATACACAAATACGTTCCCCAAAGTAATGATAACTTATCATTAAAGTTATGAAGTCGACTGTCAAAGTGGGGTGTAAGATAGGATGCCTAGCTCCGCCTCCTTGCAGTAATTCCTTCAGAATTAAACTCAGAGACATTCATAACCGAGGCTTACATTTATACAACAAGATATTTGCCTTTAGCCGAAGAATCTGCGCCATTTTGTTGGAGCTTAAGTTGTGATATTGCTGTAGCGACATCTTGTGTCAATTCACGGTTCAGCCGCGTAATCTCTTGAAGTAAATTCTTTCCCCTTTTAGAATCGGTTTTGTAAAACCATGAACACAAAGTTTACTAGCTGTGAACTGGAAACCACTTTACAACTGTGAATACGCTATTTGTTCAGAACTCACTTGACTGTTACAAATAGGAGAGGAACTATAACGCATCCTTTGCATGATGAGAGTATCCTAGGGTCTTTCGTAAATCCTGGGAAAGTATAAGTCTCCTAGCAGCTGAAATCGGGCAACTACCGGTTGTTATGTCCCCTAGCAGCGGAATAGGACAACTGTCGGCAGTTATGTCTCCTAGCAGCGGAAATCGGGCAACTATCGGCAGTTATGTCTTCTATCAGCGGAACTTGGACAACTGTTGGCAGTTATCTCTTCTAGTAGCGGAAATAGGACAAATACCTGCGATTATGTCTCCTAGCAGCGGAAATTGGACAACTGTCGCCGGTTACGTCTCCTAGTAGCGGAAATCTGTTAACTGACGGCGGTTATGTCTCCTAGCAGCGGAAATCTGTTAACTGACGGCGGTTATGTCTCCTAGCAGCGGAAATTGGACAACTGTCGGCGGTTACGTCTCCTAGCAGCGGAAATCTGTTAACTGCCGGCGGTTATGTCTCCTAGCAGCGGAAATCTGTTAACTGACGGCGGTTACGTCTCCTAGCAGAAATCTGTTAACTGCCGGCGGTTATGTCTCCTAGCAGCGGAAATCTGTTAACTGACGGCGGTTACGTCTCCTAGCAGCGGAAATCTGTTAACTGACGGCGGTTATGTCTCCTAGCAGCGGAAATCTGTTAACTGACGGCGGTTACGTCTCCTAGCAGCAGAAATCTGTTAACTGCCGGCGGTTATGTCTCCTAGCAGCGGAAATCTGTTAACTGACGGCGGTTATGTCTCCTAGCAGCGGAAATCTGTTAACTGCCGGCGGTTATGTCTCCTAGCAGCGGAAATCTGTTAACTGACGGCGGTTATGTCTCCTAGCAGCGGAAATCTGTTAACTGACGGCGGTTATGTCTCCTAGCAGCGGAAATTGGACAACTGTCGGCGGTTACGTCTCCTAGCAGCGGAAATCTGTTAACTGCCGGCGGTTATGTCTCCTAGCAGCGGAAATCTGTTAACTGACGGCGGTTACGTCTCCTAGCAGCAGAAATCTGTTAACTGCCGGCGGTTATGTCTCCTAGCATCGGAAATAGAACAAATGCCGGTAGTTATTTTTTTGCTTGTTAACAACAGATTGGCATGCTTATTATTATTATTTTTTTTTTTTTTTTAACGTGCGACTATTGTGCACACTTGGGCTAATGCAGACGATGGGATGATTTATAGCGTATGAAAATACCAAGCCCTGGCCGGGAATCGAACCCGGGTCCTCGGGGTGAAAGCCCAGTACGCTGTCAACTAGACAACCGAGTCGCATCAACAAAAGGAATGTTGTAAGGAGATGTTATCACAAATATCTCCCGTATGAAAAGTGTTAACGTGCTCCATTACGGCAACCGGAAGTATCAATTCGTAGGTCACCTGGTTGAATTTATCATTCATTTTTGATTACCGGTAACAGACTAACATATTTAGGAAGTCGAAAAACCAGAAGAAGTGTTAACATTACTTTATTTTTACGCATACCACGTTAGGTCAGCAAGTGTTGTAAGCGTGACCTGATATGCGTGAAAATAAATTAAGTTTTTCACTTTTTTAAATTTTCTAACTTTTGAATGAAGTTAATCTATTATTAGCGAACAAATATGAAAGGGAAACTATTAAATATGCATTACCACGCTCAATGTTAGTTCACTTATGTTTATCAAGACTAGAATATGATATGCTACTAAACTAACATGGGGTGGTGTGGTGGACTAAGGTTGAGCAGAGGAGGACCAGAGAGTCTCTGACTGAGTTGCAGAGGTTGGCCTGCCTGTGTATCACTAGCTGTATGGACACTGCACCAACGGCAACCATGGAGATCATTCTTGGATTTCCCCCTATTGACCTTTTTGTCATGGGAGAGGCACGTAAAGCAGCTTACAGACTGCAGGGTGGTGATGGCTGGCTGCCCTCTACACAGACACGCTAGAATCACAGACAAGATCTTTGATCCAGTCTTGATGATGGGGACTGATCAGATGGTTAAACGGCACGTAGTATCTAGACCCTTTTAATGTCAACTTGGCCTTTGAGGGGAGAGATCGTGTGTTCGAAAAACCTGGAGACATAGTATGGTATACAGATGGCTCCAAGACAAAGTCAGGCACTGGTGCTGGGGTGTACGGTCTGAGACCGGGGTTAAAGAAAGTAATTACCCTGGGACAGCATTTCAGGCTGAAGTGATGGCCATTAATGACTGTGTTCGGGAGAACTTGGATCGGGGCTTCAAAAAGGCACGTATTCCTATTCATACCGATAGTCAGGCAGCAATAAAAGCACTTGCAGGTCCTACAATACGGTCCAAGCTGGTCTGGAAGTGTTGGAAGAACCTTGACGTTCTGTCCCGAGATAACCGGGTAACTCTTCACTGGGTTCCGGGGCATAGGCGAGTTGAGGGTAATGAGGAGGCAGACCGACTGGCTGGACTTGGATCTGCATCTGAGTTTATCGGACCTGAGCCGGCTTTAGGGATTTCTCTATCGTTGGCCAGGTTCGCTATTAATGGGTGGATTACATGTCAACACCAGGTAAGATGGGACAACTTTCATGGGCATTCCCATAGTAAACGTCTCTTAAGCAAAGTTCCTTCTGGAGGAATCAAAGGGGCAGCAGATGTCTTGGGCAGAGCACAACTCAGGAGGATCATGGGGCTCATAACAGGGCACTGTGGTCTGAGGGTGCACATGAACAGGATAGGTGTATACTACGTAGAAACTGTGTGTAGATTGTGCAGGAAGGAGGAGGAAACTGCAGGTCACATAATTTATGATTGTGAGGCTCTTGCTAGTAGGAGGCTAGGGATTTTTGGTTTCCAAAACCCTAGGGATCTTCAGCAGAATGTGCTAGTCAGTGGGTTGTTGGAACTTATTAGGAGCACCAATCTGCTGAACTAGGTATTTTAAGAGATAAGTTGCACAATAGGTCAGTCGATCGCAGTGCCTGGGATTGAACTATCCCTTCCTCTAGTAAATAATCTTAAACTAACATGGGATATATGAAAATATAATAAGTTTGCAAACTTTCCCTGTTTTCTAAACTTGTAAATCTGTAAATCATATAAAACATGTAAATCATTAGAGAGCGAAAACAAACAATATAGCTCATCACAGAAAACGTTTCTTGTGACTGTGCCAAATGGTAAACAAGACATTTTACGAAATGTATTTATATTTCGTATTATACCCTTTGTAGAAATACTTTTATCAAGCAGAAATCGACAACACTTAATAAGACACAGAACATGAAAAGCCTAAACTGTAAATTACAAAATTACTGACTTTAATTATCGTATATCTTTGTAACATCGGCACTTTCAGATTCAAGCAGAAAATTAAAAAAATTATCCCTTGAGGGGCTCGAAAACCTCAAGACCTTCAATTCTAAATTAGCGCAAAATTTCCTTTAAATCTGCGCTACTCTAAACAACCGTTAATTAAACCTTTTTAAAAAAATTTCACCGCTTTACCTTTTCTCTAACTCTAAGCAATAATGGCTGAAAAACAAAGGGTTCTCTTTCTAGCAGTTTTTGTTGTGTTCTAGATTTTATTCCCTATTGAGCCTTTCTATAGTTATCGTATTTGTAAATTTCAAAATACACGAAATTTTTTAAAGTTGTTTGAAAATCGCAAATTTATACGAAACACTTCATTTTGAGATAATTTAACGATTTTAAAATTTTGATTAGTAAAAACAATATACTCAGTCCTTAACCGCGAAGATTACATTACCTTTTTTGGATTTACTTTTTAAAAATTCACTTCTATCAGGTCCACGAGTATAATATTTTTGGGTCACAGTGCGTTCAGAAACTGAATGTTGACATCTGTAAATAGACCTAATTGAAGCTCTCCATAAACGTGTTCCACCGCCGTTTATAACTCAAGATATTAAACGTATTCTATACTTTTGCGTCTGTGTAATTATTTACATAATATCCAGTGCGGGCGTGGCAGGCTTTAGAAATGGCAAGTTGTTTAACGTGAGTTCTTTATTTGAATTAATTTGACACCCTCCTCCGACCCCTCCAATCTGTTCCTATTCACGATTGTCACGCAAACGTGTACTGAATGCAGAACCTCCTTCGGGCGAGGCTGAAGGATACAGGAGGGTGATTACTTCGAGGACGTTACAGTATCGATATCTGATTGATTATATTAGTTATTTTATTAAAAAATTGATTGGTTCAGTCAACAAAGGATTAGATTTGTCAAACGGGTGCAGTGTGGTTAGTACTTAGGAAGCGAGAGCGCTAGTTGACCGACAAGGACCAATACGTTTTGTCTGTGTGCCTAAGGGCTTCATTTAAGAAATGCAGATAAAAAATCAGAAATTTGATATTTTTAAAGATTTTTACTAAAATGCGCTTTTTTCCTAATAGTGCACCCTCATTGGAGCACTTTAATCAGTCCACCTCCAAGGCCAATATCGCTATTGAGAGACTAACGTTTCAGCCTCTTCTTCCGTTTACAACATTTCTTCATCCTGTCCGACCTTGCTGTCCTTTGTCCATCAGTTATGGTATAGGTCTTTCGTTTAAATGTTGTTAGCTTGAATCGCAGATATTTATTCCTTAGAATTCTCTTCTCCGCTCTACTTCCAATTTCAGGCACCAAATGCGCTTTTAAATGAAAATTTTATGAAAGTAGCCCTGAGTTATGGTCAAATTACACAGATAAAAATTCACAAAAATCGGTAAATTTGCTTAGTACATCCAGCGATAGGCTACATACACAGAGAAATAAACGAACATCCAATTAACGGAATGATAAAGCATGCACGCGCCTTTTGAAATATAAACTATATATTTACAAGAAAAAGCTGACTTTCGTGTCGTTTTCACTGCCGCGATGCGGACTGTACAGCTCGTACGCGTGCTCTTTTTCAAAAGTGTTTGATGCTAAAATATAAAATTACTTTTGATCCGTACTCTGCTAACTGCAAGGTCTATCAACTATTTTCTAAAATTGTTCGTTAATTTTTCATAACTCGTTTTTGTTGTAATATAAATACAAAAATATGTATATATTGAGAAATTCTGAAAACCAATTTATTTATGTTTGAATCCACACTAGGTTTGTACATTTATGAGCTTTATCTGACCCAACTAGCTTTATTTTTGGGGGAATGAAAACTGTAATTATAGATATTTCTGGCAGTTCTATATTATAAAATTTCATTTGGAAAAATACATATCACTTCTAATTTCTAAATGATACTAAATAAATTAAAATAAAACATATTTTTATCCTTAATATATTAAACCTAAATATTATTTGTCATCGTCATCAAAACCTATATTTTTCTTGTATTTTGTGTAATGCAAAAACAGATTTCGCCAAACTTTACAGTGATCGGTCACATTAGTGGTTCGTTACCGACAGACGGCCGTAAAACAATCTTTGGAACTTGGAAAGCCTGAAAAAGGTTGTATATAACCTATATTAGGAATCTTTTAGTGACGGCAAAACTTTATAGTATACGAGGTGTGTTCAGAAAGTAACGACAATTTTTTAATTTCGCGGGCTTGGAGAGTCCGATTGTCAAACATTTTTTTATTATGTTGGTATACATGCCCTTGAAGTATGATAAAACTTTCAGCTGTTTTCATTGTGGACTTTGTCGGTGACAGCCACTAAGGTTAGACGTGTTTTTATGAGCTCGGCGATTTTCGTTTGTTAAAAGAAAAGGATCAAAGAATTTGTATCAAATTTTGTGTAACAAAGTGTGTGAAATGTTAACAAAGGCCTATTGTGAGTCTGCTATGAGTAAAGCAAGAGTTTACAAGTGGTATAAGCGTTTCCAAGAAGGCCGTAAAGACGTTGAAGATGACGAACACTCTGGACGCCCCAGCACATCAACAACCGATGAAAACGTAGAAAAAGTGAAAGAAATGGTTACGAACAATCACCAAATCACAATTAGAGAGGTCGCTGATGATGTTGGCACATCGATTGGATAGTAGCATGATATTGTTTCCAATGTTTTGTGTAGGAAAGGCGTGGTAGAAAAATTCGTTCCAAAATTGTTGAATTTTGAACAAAAATAGCGGCGAATGGAAGTTGCTCAGGAGTCACTAAATGAAGTCAACGACGATGCAGAATTACAGAAACGTATTATAACAGGTGACGAAACATTGGTTTACGGATATGACGTCGAAACTAAGGCTCAATCATCCCAGTGGAGGCATTCTGGCTTGCCAAGACTGAAAAAGGCTCGACGACTGCAGTCGAACGCTAAGGTTATGCTCACTGTATTCTTCGATATTAATGGCATAGTGCATCATGAATTCCTGGGCTTGGGAACGCCCGGATCTGTGGAAAAACAATTCATGGCATTTGCACCACGATTCATGGCTTTTGCCAGCTCACACTTCATTGTTTGTTCGTGAATTTTTTTCCAAAAACAGAACTGTAACAATGCCCCAGCCTGCATATTCGCCAGACATGGCTCAGTGTGACTTTTCCCTATTTCTAAAAATAAAGAGAACCTTAAAAGGCCGTCGTTTTACAGCCGTAGATGACATTAAAAGAGCATGCCTGAAAGAACTAAAGGCTATCTCAAAGATCGAGTTTGAGAAATGTTTTGAGGATTGGAAGAAGAGCTGGCACAAGTACATAATTTCCGATGGGGACTATTTTGAAGGCGACAACATCATTGTAGAAGAATAAATAAATATTTTGTTCAAAAAATTAAAATTCTCGTTACTTTCTGAACATACCTCGTATATACCTACAGATAATATTTAAAAAAGTAAATTAAATTTTAAAAATCAATCCGAATGGATTTAATTTAAGTATAGTCAATCAAAACACATTTCACGAAAAATGGCGAGTGGGAAAAATCGAATATAAATATAATTAGCTACTTACAGTTATTTTTGAAAAATTTCACAAATTGCAGAGGGATAATAATTCAATAATCAAAAAATTACTCGCAAAGTAAAAGCTCATTAAGTGAAGTACAACACAACACACAAACATCCCCATAACACCACCCTTATTCAGATTGATCCTAAATCCGTCAACCCTTATTGTAATCCTTCAAACAATTCAGATTGAATAAAATTAACGGAATTTTCGAGTAAAATTAAATGTGCATTAACGTTCCACTCGGGGCTAAACGCGTTAGATGATACAATTAAATGGATGAGACTGAATGTAGGGGGGGATGAGGGATGGGGTGCCCTTTGTGACTCCCTTTATTAATTTCACATCATAAGTTGAGTCATGTATCAGTCCTCGGTAGGTAATTACTTAAGTTCATATTGTATCCAAGTCGTGGAGATAGAGAACTAACGCAATTCTCCCGTGTAAACTGTACCATGTTCAATGCCATCTACAGTCTATAGCATTATTTGTTATATAATGCTATATGTTACGTCATTTGTAATATGCAATGTGGTATAAGTTATATTCTATATTAACATTCGTCGTATATATAATAAGTTTTGTTTTTTTTAAATATTGTAAGTTCCTTTTTGTGTTACACTTTGTAAATCACAAAACGAAAATTAGTTCACTTCTATACATTATTAAACAAAGGTTAGGTTATAGTTAAATTAGGTTAGGAAATATAAGTTATAAGCTTTATTACTTTTTTTTATTGTTACTTCACGATGGAATATTCATATTATTGTTGTTTATTGTTTATATTTCCCACATTGTGTATATAGGAACAATACACAACGTTTCGACAGTACGGATCAACACACTCTTCCAAGTTCCTAACAGTAAACATAAACAACTAAGTTAAGTCCTGGATGCTTTGGCATATACTAAAATTTTAAAAATACTGAAAACCAGGAACAAACAATCATAGATTTTGTGTGTCTTACGGTTTTCTCATCACATTCTGATACAATCTTCATAGAATATTTTAGATGTTCATGTGCACAAGTCACCAAAAACACGAAAACGCTACGTAGTAGCTGACAAAAGTCGTATTTAACAGGGATATGTACTGGTCAAAAGAAAAACTACTGTTACTGAGTACCGTGCAAGCCAACACTGAATGGTGGGGGAGGGATGTGTACTGGTCAAAAGAAAACAACTACTTTTACTGAATATCGTATAAGCCAACACTGAGTGGTAAGGGAGGGATGTGTACTGGTCAAAAGAAAACAACTACTGTTACTGAATATCGTGTAAGCCAACACTGAGTGGTAAGGGAGGGATGTGTACTGGTCAAAAGAAAACAACTACTGTTACTGAATATCGTGTAAGCCAACACTGAGTAGTGGGGGAGGGAAGTGAACTGGTCAAAAGAAAACAACTAAGTACTGAATATCGTGTAAGCCAACACTAAGTGGAGGGGGAGGGATGTGTACTGGTCAAAAGAACAACTATTGCTACTGAATATCGTGTAAGCCAACACTGAGTAGTGGGGGAGATAAGTGTACTAGTCAAAAAAAAAGAACAACTGCTGTTAGTGAATATCGTGTAAGCCAACACTGAGTAGTGGGGGGAATGTGTACTGGTCAAAAGAAAACAACTACTGTTACTGAATATCGTGTAAGCCAACATTGAGTAGTGGGGGGAATGTGTACTGGTCAAAAGAAAACAACTACTGTTACTGAATATCGTGTAAGGCAACACTGAGTGGTGGGGGAGGAATGTGTACTGGTCAAAAGAAAACAATTACTGTTACTAAATATCATGTAAGCCCACACTGAGTTGGGGGAGGGATGGTAAAAAGAAAATAACTACTGTTACTGAGTACCGTGCATGTCAACAATGAGTGGAGGGGGATGAGTACTGGTCAAAAGAAAACAACTACTGTTACTGAGTACCGTTCAAGCCAACACTGAGTAGAGAAACGGTTAGGTAAAGACACTTACGTTTCCTCTATTAGCCTCGGATCTAGTAATTCCCCTCATTGTTGACCGTCAAAAACATCTTCTGGTGACGTGTAGTTTTCTGGTAATTTTATTTTTGACCACTCAGTAGATCAGCCTTTAGTGTGTTCTTAATCTTGAGTATTTTAACATAAACATCTAGGCTTACGTTCTAGTTGCATCTTTATTTTTTAAGTTAGATACTTGAGAGGGAAAGTTCATTCAAATTCGCGAAACGTCGTGCCACGAATATTCTATCATGAATATCCATTGTGATTATAAGTTTTTTATAGAATATATTTATTCTTTCGTATAGAATATTATTTATTCGTAAGCACAAATAAGAATCATCAAGAAATAAGAATTTTAAAAACAAATTGACAAAACGTTTATATATTATTAAAGTAGGAAGTTCTATGTATTATATTTTAACATTATGTTTCGTAATGTTATATAATATGTGTTGTAAATTATAAGTTCCATTTAAATTAATTTTTTTACGAGTACGCAAAGGAGCAACAGATTAAAAAAAAAATATGAAAACAAAAAATAACTTATCGAGATAATTTACAAATCACAGAAGTTCAATCGTTTCAAATATCAGCTGACCTGTTTCAGATATTAATTTTCATAATTAGATTTATTCTGTACAACCCGAGTGTCTCCTCATCCCCACGCGTTTCTTGCCTTTTCAACTTAACTTATCGCCGCTTTGAGCGCAACTCATCGGGAACTTAACCTGTAATTTGATAAGTTCATTATTTAAGAAATGAAATTTATTATAATTAATATCACACTGTCCTTGGACAATTAAAACGTCCAAGTTTCAAAAGACGTTCCGTAAAAGTGTTTAATTAAATTTTACAACAAAATGTGTTCGCGAAGAAATTAATTTAGTCTTTATCGAACGTTTAGGGCGTTGACACGAACTGAAAGCATTAGTTACAGTTACATAGGTATATAACATTTAGAATAATAGCAATCTTTACTGGTTCTTTTAAAAGTAAGTCTTTAATTAATTTGAAATGATTGCAGTCAGGTTATTTTTTCCGTCCTCCGTAAAAGAACAGGATACTGTGTGCAATATTGCACTTAATTAAAAGCAATTTGTTTTTCTAATTATTATTTGAACGAGCCGCCTCGGTGGCCTAGTTGATAGCGTACTGGGCTTTCACCCCGAGGACCCGGGCTCGATTCCCGGCCAGGGCTTGGCATTTTCATACGCTATAAATCATCCCATCGTCTGAATTAGCCCGAGTGTGCACAATAGTCAAACGTTAAAAAAAATATTTGAATGTTACTGAATATCGTGTAAGTATAAGCCAACACTGAGTGGAGGGGGAGGAATGTGTACTGGTCAAAAGAAACAACTATTGTTACTGAATATCGTGTAAGCCAACACTGAGTGATGGGGGGTGTTAAGTGTACTGGTAAAAAAAAAGAACAACTACTGTTACTGAATATCGTGTAAGCCAACACTCAGTAGTGGGGGGAATGTGTACTGGTCAAAAGAAAACAACTACTGTTACTGAATATCGTGTAAGGCAATACGATATTGCCTGTGTAAAGGCAATACCATGTGTAAATACGATAGACCCTGTGTAAAGGGTCTATACTTCACAGGATTACTTTTATGACAACGAATTTAAAATTACATCAAAAACGATAACTGCACATTTTTAACAGTATATATTACGTTGTAAGGTTGGTTCTATGACAGTTCTCTTGCGAGGCGGAGCCAAGTAACTTACCGGGCGAGTTACGTACGATAATCTTCGTTATACAGAGTGTTCAAAAATTTTGCTCAACCTTAACGGAAAATAACAAAGTTACTATGAGTTGAAATCACTGTTGAAATTGAACTCCGTTATGTACAAACAACTGAATATGATTCTACGGAAAGCATGTATGGACCCCCAAACAAGCACCGTCAAGTGGCTACACAAGTTCCAAGGGACAGGTAATCTGGCAACGCACAAAACGTCTACATAATGTTTGTAGTCCCAAAATAATCCCGCCAGTTTGGTCTCTCCATCAATTGTACCCCATACATTTAAAGATATATCCATAGATATTCATGTTTTTCAAGCATTGTGACCTGAAGAGGGTGTAAACCGTGGAGCGTTCTGTCAGTGAAGCATGTCCAATATAAGGCACCACGGAGAAGAGCTCAGTGATTGGTTTTGATCTGGGAACACGAAATTATCGTATTCGGAGTGTTCCCTGCACTCCCTAACTTAGGAGGTCCTGATCCATTTGGCCAATCTTTTTTGTACAGTGTTATGTTTACATGTTTGCAATGGGAACACCTACAGGTAGTTAAGGGAATGAGGTCCACTCCATACAGAGTCCTGCATGGATAAGGCTAAGAAGGTACAGCGGGAGGTCGCCAAGTCTTTCAGGGCTGATACACCACTAAGCCATTATTAAACCGTTAAGACGCCTCGGTGGCCTAGTTGATAGCGTACTGAGCTTTCACCCCGAGGACCCGGGTTCGATTCCCGGCCAGGGCTTGGCATTTTCATACGCTATAAATCATCCCATCGTCTGCATTAGCCCGAGTGTGCACAATAGTCGGACGTTAAACAGCGAACTAGGCTTTCACCCCGAGGACCCGGGTTCGATTCCCGGCCAGGGCTTGGTATTTTCATACGCTATAAATTATCCCATCGTCTGCATTAGCCCAAGTGTGCACAATAGTCGGACGTTAAACACGAAAATATTAAACCGTTATTTTATTATTTTGTGTAAACTGAATTTTGTTGAATATTGAACACAATGGGATGTTGCAGTGCAATTTCATATTGGTTTCTTAATTTGTTCGACTGATGCTTAATTATCTCCTTTTTAAAATGTTGAACTTTTCCCTTCAAATGCACAACTACAATCATAAAAATTCACAAAGGCTCTCTCATTGTTGAGTTTCTCCTTTTCTTGTTCTTATTCCTCTACTAACTACTAGTTTTTCTTTAATTTTCTTTTAGTGTGATTGTTAAGGACATTTTTTTATTTATGTTTTATATGAAAGTATTTTAAACCTAAAATGATGATTACAATATTGATATAAATGAATATAGGTTTTGGATGGTTTCTTTCTTCAAGGTGGGTCCAGGATTCGGTGATATATGATATGCTATCCTGAGGTGATTATATTTATTTATGTATAACTTTGGTATCGTTACATAGCTTTACAATTTAAAGGTAGCCAAGCTTTGTGGAACAGTGAATGTGTGCTTCTTGAGTAGACGAGTGAGAGCAGTATGAGCTAGAGGTACAGCTACCTCCGCCGGACCAGTTTTGGGTTTAACGTAATCAAAAATACTCATAAATAAGGAACGGAAATCTGTGTTCAACTGGTTCGAACTGAAAAGTGATTTTAGTTTACAACTTGGAGCTAACCCGTACTTAACCTCCACCACACCGCAAGATTTTGCAATATTGGAGAATTATTTTGATATTGCAGTATTACTTCGGTATTGTAGAATTACTATGGTATTGCAGAATTACTCTGATATTACAGAACTACTTCGATATAACAGAAATACTTCAATAAAGCAGAACTACTTTGATATTGCAGAATTACTCTGATATTACAGAACTACTTCGATATAACAGAAATACTTCAATATAGCAGAACTACTTTGATATTGCAGGATTACATCGATATTGCAAATTACTTCGATATTGCAGAATTACTATGGTATTGCAGAATTACTCCGGTATTGAAGAATTGCTCCGGTATTGCAGAATTACTTCGATATAACAAAAATACTTTAATATAGCATAAGTACTTCGATATTACAAAATTACTTCGATATTGCAGACTTACGTTGTTATTGCAGACTTGCTATGGTATTGCAGAATTACTCCGGTATTGCAGAATTACTTCGATATAACAAAAATACTTTAATATGACATAAGTACTTCGATATTGCAGAATTACTTCGATTTTGCAGAGTTATTTTGATATTACAAAATTATTTCGATATTGCAGAATTACTTTGATATGCAGAATTACTATGGTATTGCAGAATTACTTCGATATAACAGAAATACTTCAATACAGCAGAAGTACTTTAATATTGCAGAATTACTTTGATATTGCATAATTATTTTGATATTGCAAAATTATTTAGATATTTCAGAATTACTTCGATATTGCAGAATTACTCCGGTATTGCAGAATTACTTCGATATTGCAGAATTACTTCGACATAACAGAAATACTTCAAGATAGCAGAAGTACTTCGAATTTGCAAAATTACCCCGGTATTGCATAATCACTCTGATATTACAGAATTACTTCGATATTGCAGAATTATTCCGGTATTGCAGAATTACTTCGATATTGCAGAATTACTTCGATATAACAGAAATACTTCAATATATCAGAAGTACTTCGATATTGCAAAATTACTTAGATATTACATAATTACTCCGGTATCGCAGAATTACTTCGATATTGTAGAATTACTTCCATATTGCAAAATTACTTCGACAATGCAGAAGTACTCAGATATTGAGGAATTTCTTCTATATTACATATATATACTCCGATATTGCAAGATTATTTCGATATTGCAGAACTACTTCGATTGCATATTTACTAAGATATTGCAGAATTACCGAGACATTGCATAATTACTTTGGTATTGCATAATTACTACGGTATTGCAGAATTACCGAGACATTGCATAATTACTTTGGTATTGCATAATTACTACGGTATTGCAGAATTATTTAGACATTGCATAATTACTCCGGTATTGCAGAATTACCTCGATATTGCACTCATCATTATATTGGTCCCCTTTATATTTGACCATTTAAAGTATCTTTAATAATATCAGTTTACAGCACCATTATTTACAGTAACAATACGCTTTACCCTGCGGACGATTTGATTTCATCTCGCCTATTGTAATGTTCATTTACGCTCAATGTTTTTCATTTTTGGAAATTCGCTTCAATTCCCGTAAAACATCTGCGTTTAGCCTTACGTTTTGTTTGTTTGAACCGTTATTTTTCAAAGACTACATAATTTTTGTTTGCCCAACAAAGTCTTAAAACAATCAACCTCTAAGCGACTTGCTGTACCCACAAGTGTACAAAAATTTAACGCCCTCCATTCCGATTGGCTGTTGCGCAGAGCCGAGAACCACGTGAAGCGTCTGAAATTATTTGAATTTTCAAGTGAAATTAAACGCGGATTAGAAGCAGTGCCTGGCAGAATGTGATGACACATTGTGAGCTATTTGGCTTTGACTAACTTCCTTTATTAATTTCACGTAATCCTTTAGCTAAAGTTGATCCTTGTTCTGCGTTAATATCAGCACGCTATTCAATGGCGCTGCATTTTAAATGTAAATGTAACGTATTCATACTTGTATTATTCAAACAACTCATCACTTCCTCATTATTCCTCTCAGACTTTAAGACCTCATGGTCCTAACTACGTCCTTAATAAAAGCTCATCCTAGTCTTTGAAAGACTTCCACAGCGGTGACAAGATTACACATTATCTGCACAACAGTATTAAATTGATAAGAGTATTTAGGCTTTTTCTTTGTTCTACAATTAATTAATTAGGAGATATTTTGAAGTGACAATTTCTACAGGTGCCCCTAACCAGTCAGGGAATTTGGCTTTTTTGATGTTGATAAATCGAACTGACATGTAAAGTTTTGGCCCTTACGGTTACTCATTCTGTTTATATATATATATATATATATATATATATATATATATATATATAAATGTGCAGAAAGGGTCGGTATACAGATCTCGTTTAAAAAAACCGAATTCTTCTGTACAAAATTAAATATTCAAGAACTAAACACAAAATATGGTAAGATAAACAGAGTCAAGCACTTCAAATATCTGGGAGAAATTCTTGAACCCACAGGTGGCGAGAAGGCTGCGCAAAAGGTTCGGCTACTGAGAATGAAGAGGGCTCTTGGTATAACGCGTGATATCTACAATAATAGATGTATGTCGACGCACACAAAAATCAGACACTACAACACAGTCATAAAACCGGAGGTATTATATGCAAGCGAGACGCTAGCACTCCACACAAAAGCTACCATGGAGGGTATTTTGAAGGAAGAACGCAAAATCTTGAGGAAGATCCTTGACCCGAGATTAACAGAAGATGGATACAGGTTGCACTCCCGGAAGACCACAGAGAAGATATCGAACCTGGCAGCAGATATCAGAAGAAGGAGGCTTCGGTTCTATGGACACATCAGTAGACTCCCAACAACGAGACTTGCCAACAGAATCCTTAAGTATATACAAGGTGTCAAATCAACAACGTCGTGGATCGCACAAGTCAGAATAGACCTACATGACGCAGAAATAGACTCAACAGACGTTGAAGACAGGCGCGCATACAGGAGAAAGATGCTCGGTTGGAAGGTCCTAGAGAATGAAATCCCAAAGAGAGCAGGGGTAAAATGGACGGAGGAGCGGAAGAGGATCCATGGGGACAGGATGAGGGAGGTGTGGAGGATTAGAAGGAATAAGACATGAGTCGGAGTGCTTTGCGTGATCCAACAGGGTCTATACGCAAATAATATATATATATATATATATATATATATATAT
>CM040191.1:67766306-67768806 GCA_022606455.1 Callitettix versicolor
AAAAAAAAAAAGTACTTTGACGCAGGGATAATTTTTTTGTGTGTTTAACGTCCGACTATTGTGCACGCTTGGGCTAATGCAGACGATGGGATGATTTATAGCGTATGAAAATGCCAAGCCCTCGCCGGGAATCGAACCCGGGTCCTCGGGGTGAAAGCTTAGTACGCTATCCACTAGGCCACCGAGGCGGCTTCAGGGATAATTAAATTATGTTCTAATTTCTGGAGGACATATATTTTTTTTTCAGAAAATAGAACACAAAGTTATACTTCAACTTAGAGAAATGGACTTACCAAATTCGTTGTCAAGGAATACAAGCGAAGTATTAACTGAAATTAGAATCGAACGTTTTCACAACGGGTAGTACAGTCCAAACGGGATATTTTTTCCAGCGGACACTGGATTGATGATAGAACAAATTTCTTTTTAATTTGTATATAAAATAGTAGACAGAGGGAAATTTTAATTTACATTGAAACGCTTTGCAGAGGAAAAAATCCCGTTACTTACTGCAGTCCGTCTGTCAGGAGGGAACCTTTCTCAAGTAAACGTTTTTTCTCCACTTTGCAACTTAATTAAAATCTTTTTCTCTTTAATATTCTCAAAGTCAGATTAAAAAGTAATGAACCCGCCCCGACTTGAACCGTTCGAGCACGTCGAGTTAGCCAACCATTTTTAATTCGTTACTTTAAAACGAAAATAAGAAGAGAGGTAAAAAAAAATCCGCCACTAAGAAATGGAAAAAGGGTATATACTCTTAAGTAATTTAGTAAAATAATTAATTAAAATGTATTAGCTAGTGAAGAGGTTAAAGATCATTCTGAAAACATATTGCAGTTTCTGGGGGATATAATTGTTAACGTGGGTGATGTTTTTGGAATCAGTCTTACGTTTTGACACCCTTGCTTGTAACTATTCTTTAGCTGCTGAACCGTAAATTGGAAAATTTTGAAAATTATCAGTTTTTAGTGTGCGTAAGTAAAACGAAAGGCCAAATTCGTTTAACAGTTTCAAAATGGCGGCCGTTTGAAATTTTTACAAACTAAAAACTATTTCCAAAAATTATTTTTGGAAATTTGATTTAACCATCGTAATCAGCGTTAAAAACTACATAAATCAGCATTTTAAATTTTAAAAGTAAATTGATATTAAGAAAAAGCCGCCTCGGTGGCCTAGTTGATAGTGTACTAGGCTTTCACCCCGAGGACCCGGGTTCGATTCCCGGTCAGGGCTTGGCATTTTCATACGCTATAAATCATCCCATCGTCTGCATTTAGCCCAAGTGTGCACAATAGTCAGACGTTAAAAAAAATCGATGTTTTGCACTGCCGTAATTTTTTTTTCGTTAAAAGAAACTCACGTAACGGGAACACAATCATCGGATCAGCTGTAATAGGTATGCCTTTAATAGCGTTGCGGCTCAAAGGTAACCTCTGAAATTACCTTGTCATCCCATCGTCTGCATTAGCCCAAGTGTGCACAATAGTCGGACGTTAAAAAAAAAAAAAAAAAAATATATATATATATTAAAAAAATTTAATTTGACGGCGGCCAGGGTTCACTTTCCTTAATTTTCAGTGCAATTTGAAAGTTTAAAACTCTAATACATTCAGATGCCGCTTATGGTTAGAAAATCAGAGTTTTAAAAAAAGTTAAGGGGAAAATATTACTTTTGGAAATTCTCTTCCATCACGTCAGCGAGACAGCTTAGTTTTAAACTACCCCAGGTAGAAGACGCCCACACAAGACGACACAGGTCAATGACTTAGTACTTTCAGGTATAATACATACTGAATAAATGGATTAGTCACCTGTTGTCGGGGTTTAGTTAACCGAATGCCCTTTGTGCGGGTTTGATTATCTTCTTAACAATAAACGTTTTGTTTACTTTGTTTGATATTTTTAAACTAAACGCAGCCCATTGTTTGGGCCGAGTTGGCAATTATAAGTAATTAGTTATAGTCGTTCAGAAAATTGAACTTCAACAATAAATGTAAGACACAAAATTTAATGTCAGTTAAATAATTCATTAACACACTGTGTATTGTACAATCATATAATAATTTTGTATCTCGCTACACAGTAAAAAGCTAAACAGAACACAACTTTCTTGATAACGGTCAAAAATAAGAAAAACCCTGAAAGGGAATTAGCAGTAGAAGCAGTGGAAGAGATATTCATCTTGAGTCTTTCCTATGTAGAGACTAGGCGCCTTAAACGAGCTCCTTAGGCATATTGGAAGGGGTTAATTGATTTACAATGTCGTAGTACAATGGTAAATCTAGAAAGCACTATTTGGCAGCAAACGGGAAAAAACTGGAAAATAGTTTGGTCAAAATAGGTTTATTAGATTTTGATCATATGTTAACATTAGCGTACAACAACGTCCATTTCGTCGGCCTGACCCCTTGATCTTTTTTAGAGTATTGAAATTAAATTACTTATATCTGTTAACATAACCAATATTAGTGTATACCTGTGTACAGAGTTTCATTGAATT
>CM040191.1:67771306-67773806 GCA_022606455.1 Callitettix versicolor
CACACACACACACACACTTGCACGTAAGAAAATAATCAGCTGTCATTTCATAGAGCAAGTTTTGGGAATCAGCCTATTTTTCAAGAAAATATTAGGTGATAATTCATTTGAAAAAAAAGAATATTTTTCAATTAAAATTAAATAAATCTTATTAAAATAACATTCTTCAAAAAAAAGTAACACGCAATCTAAAACCTAAGTTTTAACTTAAAACTTTGGACTTTTGTAACTTAAAAATATTACACAATATATCGCTTAATCTCCTCGGGAAAGTCTAGAAAGTAGATTGTAGAGGAGTCTACAAATCGAAGAGGACGTATTGAGTAGTTAAACTTTAATCTCCGAACAACTTCTGCTTAAAAGAGAACCTATACAAATACTTTTGCTGAACAGGAAATAGCAACTTTAAAATTATTTTCGTAAACTCTTTATCCGGGGACTGTGTTTTTGTGCTTTCCTGCCTAAGGTTTAGTTAGCGTCCACAGACACAATGGTAAACCCACTTATTGTTCAAAGTTAACAAAGCATTAGACAAACCTTAGGTACACGTTAAACACAATTGTGTTTTCTTTTTTAGGTTTTTTGCAAGTTTTAATTGGACAATTTAAACAATCACGACACGCAGCTGATTCGATGACGTGAAACAAGCGAATTTACAAAAGTATTTGTCTTAATCCCACCATTTTTGTAATTCTGATTTCACCGACATAATCAGCATTAAAATCAGTTGAATCACATTGAAAACAGAAAAATGAACCCAGATCGTGTTTAAAGAATTCCTTAATTTTAACGAATTTTGAAAATTCAAAAGCTAATTTGCGCAGCTTGTAACAATGATTACGATGGAGTAATCGAATTTAAAAAAGTGAAAGTCAAAACAGTTATAAATTTTTAAATATTTGAAATATCCGCCATCTTGAAACTGTTGAGCGAATTGTGCTAGTTAAGTAACTAGTCCAAGCGAGACGGTAATCGATTTATGTGCCACATTTGAATAGAATTGTACAAAAAAGTGCAAACGTGAGTGTGTGCGTACACACACACCTACACCCACACACGCGCGCGTACACACCCACACCCACACGCGCGCGCGTACACACCCACACGGACGTACACCCACACACGGACGCATACACACCCACACGGATGCGCGCGCACACAAACACACACACACACACACACACACACAGAGGCACACATGCACACACGCACACACACCCGCACACACACACGCACACACACACACACACACACACACACACACACGCACACACACACACCACACACATCCAACCCCACCCCCACACACGCACGCACGAACGCACACACCCACCCACACACACACACACACCCTCACTCACCCACCCAGCCACACACATACGCGCGCCGTACACCCCACACACACCCACCCACCCACCCACCCGCACTCACAAAAAACACACACAGCCTCATCCACCTACCCAGTCACACACACACACACACACACACATGCACGCACACCCGCACACCCACCCACCCCACCACCCACCCACCCACACACACACACATACACACACATACACACACATACACACACATACACACACAAACAGACACACACACGCATATACACACACACACACACACACACACACACACACACACACACATACATTCACGCACACCCACAAACCAACCCACCCACAAACACCCTCCCACTTTTGAAAAAAAACTTTTAAGATTCAACCAAATTGAACCAAACTGGGACTCGGAGGTCGAAAAGGCAAGAGCATTAGTCAGTGTACTGCGTCACTTAACTGCGCACCTAAAGGTTCTTAGGTCGAGCCGTAGTTACTGCTGTTGCTTTTCCCTTACCGTTAACACTGATTCCTAGTCCTCATCAGTCTAACTGGCATAAAGTCTATACTTTAAACGTATTACTTTCTTTAACGTCTATACGTTAAACAAAAAAAATGTATTAAAATTTTTAAAATTGTTTGCGCGGTTTTTGCTTCGAAGTAACAGCTTTCATAAATATCACGCGATTCGTTCGAAACACAGGAAAACTTCAAAATAAAACTACTTCGACTATTTTGGGTTCTGAATGTGTATGTCCGTCGAAATTGATTCTCCCCTCAGATCAGTGCACACCTCGTATAGCGAGAAAGTAACAGGTAATCGTGGTCTAAATAAAACCGCCACCAACGTTGCCAAGTTTGGCCATCCTATTAAGTTTTAACACGTGATTACATCGTCCAATCAGATACCACGGTGACTAACCAGTGTTAATACGCGTATGTAAATAGCTCATTAGTACAGGCCAGTGCTTAATAATCCTTCGGAAATCCCCAGTCTTGGAAATAGAAATTGATTCGTTTAGTTAAAGCAATTTATAAACTATCTGGGTCGATTCGGAATGGAAATAGAGCTTAGACGGTGTCACGTATAAACCTATGTAAGCACTCAGGCTCTAGAAGGCAATTTGAGATGAAAAAATACGTGCAGAAAACACCTTAAAGAC
>CM040191.1:67778806-67793806 GCA_022606455.1 Callitettix versicolor
ATAATTATAATAATATTAGTTTCTTGTCGGGACTTGTCGATCCCTTTCGACCCACTACGCCCCCGAGCGGCTCTTTCTTCTTTGACGCCTGTACTTTGAGGAACACTGGAGACTAACGAAACTTTGCAGAGACAATAATTGATTTTATTTACGTAAATTAGTCTACGTAGCCATTGTTGCCTTAATGCGTCTGTCTGTCGGGCGATGTTATCCATTACGCGAAGAATGTGATTGGACTGGCCGAACATCGCTTTGGTCTAAAGTGGTTCCGTTCTAAACTCAGCGAGGGACGGAAGAAATTCAAAGACACACAGCTGTCTCGACGATGATTTGAGAAAAACATACGTTTTGAGTGTGTGGATCGAACTACGTCTGGTGTGAAACCTAAGTTAGAACATAAATATACAGCTGAGTCAGGGCAAGTACTAAAATGTCGCTAACTAACTTGTTTACCCACATCCAGTAGTCATTACACAACCCCTAATCTAATCCGTCATTAGGTTAAGCCTATCTAAAACAAACCAGATATGATTTGAGTTTAATTTATTAATAGGCTACACTCAATGTTATCGCGGCCCGCTGTTTACCCATCAGCGCTCATCAATTAGGCCTACTGACATTTTGACAAAATGTCGTTATCGATTTTCTTTTTATTGGAAATTATCAGCTTTTCATAATCTGCAGCAGTTTATCCTGTAACAGCGCTGACAGAGATATCGTGTCCTTAATTATGTTAAAAAAAGGAATACGGGATGCATTGCCTCTAAAGCATGATGGGTTTCTTAACTTTAAAAGTAACGCAAACACATTATAAAATCAAAATTACTAACTGAAGAAACAGGTTAGTTATTTTTACCGAGTTTCAAAATCGGATCGTAAGATTTTGCTGAAATTTTGGCCAAACGAAGAATCACAACTCAACGCGCACTATCGAATTTGAAATAAAATTAATTTGGTCGACTGTTATCAGATTCAATTAGTTCTTTTAGCGATCCGTGCACAGTTTTTTTTTCTGGCTGGGCTGACGAGTAAGTTTCATCCGTTACGCTTTCAAATTCGTGAGTGTTTCAAATTCGGGTGTTTTCGGAAGATGTCGGGTATTTTAGGATTTTTTAATTTTTTAAATTTTTAATGCGAAAAGCACATTAAGGCTATTATCGCATAATTATCGAAAAAAGAACCAAATATATCCGAGCGTGAGTAAGCAAGTAGTACTCGTAATTATAATAAAATAATATTTGTACTAGTAATATTAAAACAAATATTTCGAAGATTTCACTTCATTCGTGTAGTCCTGAAACAATTTCATTAATGAAATACATTTTTTTGCTACCACTGACTTGAGTCATATATATATATATATATATATATATATATATATATATATATATATATATATATATATATATATATATGTATATAAACACAAAATAGGGTAAGATAAACAGAGGCAAGCACTTCAAATATCTGGGAGAAATTCTTGAACCCACAGGTGGCGAGAAGGCTGCGCAAAAGGTTCGGCTACTGAGAATGAAGAGGTCTCTTGGTATAACGCGTGATATCTACAATAAGAGATGTATGTCGACACACACAAAAATCAGACACTACAACACAGTCATAAAACCGGAGGTATTATATGCAAGCGAGACGCTAGCACTCCACACAAAAGCTACCATGGAGGGTATTTTGAAGGAAGAACGCAAAATCTTGAGGAAGATCCTTGGCCCGAGATTAACAGAAGATGGATACAGGTTGCACTCCCGGAAGACCACAGAGAAGATATCGAACCTGGCAGCTGATATCAGAAGAAGGAGGCTTCGGTTCTATGGACACATCAGTAGACTCCCAACAACGAGACTTGCCAACAGAATCCTTAAGTATATACAAGGTGTCAAATCAACAACGTCGTGGATCGCACAAGTCTGAATAGACCTACATGACGCAGAAATAGACTCAACAGACGTTGAAGACAGGAACGCATACAGGAGAAAGATGCTCGGTTGGTAGGTCCCAGAGAATGAAATCCCAAAGAGAGCAGGGGTAAAATAGACGGAGGAGCGGAAGAGGATCAATGGGGACAGGATGAGAGAGGTGTGGAGGATTAGAAGGAACAAGGCATGAGTCGGAGTGCTTTGCGTGATCTAACAGGGTCTATACGCAAATAATAATAATAATAATAATAATTATATATATATATATATATATATATATATATATATATATATATATATAAAACGAGACTTGCCAACAGAATCCTTAAGTATATATACGGTGTCAAATCAACAACGTCGTGGATCGCACAAGTTAGAATAGACCTACATGACGCAGGAATAGGCTCAACAGATGTTGAAGACAGGAACGCATACAGGAGAAAGATGCTCGGTTGGAAGTTCCCAGAGAATGAAATCCCAAAGAGAATGGACGGAGGAGCGGAAGTGGTTCCATGGGGACAGGATGAGGGAGGTGTGGAGGATTAGAAGGAACAAGATATGAGTCGGAGTGCTTTGCGTGATCCAACAGGGTCTATGCGCAAAATAATAATAATAATAATAATATATATATATATATATATATATATATATATATATATATATGTGTGACACACACACACACACACACACACACACACCAAACGTTTTAGCAAAATCTGCAGAGAAATTACGTTGATATTTTTATTATTATTATTATTTTTTTTTAATTTGAGGGGATACAGCCCGTATGTTTAAGATATTTAAGGAAATCGGCCGAGTAACCGTTATATACATAATTAGAAACTTTTTGAAACAAAGATGCTCACAAAAACTATTATAAAGGCAAAACTGACTTAAATGATAAATTTTATCAAAATCATTCAATCAGCTTAGAGTCTCGGGCAATTTCGAAATCAGTGTGTACACGATCTCCGTTCTTTCTACATCGACTAGAATTTTGCTTATCTTTTTTCGAACAACGAACATTATTTCATTTCTAACTTTTAAAGTTGTACTTAACAAAAATTTCGACAAAATCGGTTCAGTAAAATTTTCGCCATATTAAATTTTTCTGTGTATATTATTAGAACAAGAATTTGTGAACTAATATAAACAACTAAATTTATTTTTTTTTGCATATATAATTAGCTGTATTTATTTAAAATCATTGAGTAGTGGTTCATAATTTTGATGGTATCGGAACTTCGATTACAATTGAAAATTAGTACAAAAAAATTGATAAATTTTTAAAGATTTGTAATGGCCGCCATTGTGAAACTGTGAAACGAATTTTGTGTCAAGTTTGAATCAAATCGAAACAAATTGAGACGTGATTGTGTTAAAACACACAAACACACACACACATATATGTATATATATATATATATATATATATATATATATATGATCAAAATATAAGAATAAATTTTAACAACCTCTTAAAAAGAGATTTGGAGGCCAGGATCAGCGCTCATTTCTTGGGTCTGGGTCTTAATGGCCGCTCCAATGTTAAACTGTACATTAAATTTAATTGATTCTATTTAATTTGTTTGACCCACAATGAACCAATCATTAGCAATCGATTTGCAAACCATTAGCATAATCGATTTCGTGTAAAGTTTAAATCAAATAGAACCAGAATTCAGAACGTGATTGTGTTAAAACACAATAAAACACACACACACACACACACACACACACACACACACACACACACACACACATATATATATATATATATATATATATATATATATAAATAAATAAATATATATATATATATATATATATATATATATATATAATGATTTAAAACTTCAAATATATGAATAAATTTGAACAATCTCTTAAAAAGAGATTTGTAGGTCAGGATCAGTGCCCATTTCTTGGGTCTGGGTCTTACAGTAATGGCCACTCCAGTGTTAGGCTGTACATCAAATTTAATTGATTCCATTTAATTTGTTTGATTCAGATCGTGCACAAACGCACAAACACAAACAATCGATAATTCCATGAAACTCACAAATCGGAAGTTTACACGATCTTTAAACTGTGGTAATGAGGCAGTAAATTTGAAAATTTGGTCGGTCGTGTAAGCCCAACGTTGAGCTCAATACTCAGGTGATTGGGGTATTGCTCGCAGTGTGGCCTGGCTTGTGTAAAACAAACGTGTAATTAAGTTCCTCCCTCATAGCCAGTGTCTTACACCCTAATGTCACCGGCAAGTGACACCACCCCTATAGGCTGCCATAAACATTACATTTTGTTTCAACCCCTCGCTGCTCGCCAATTAGAGTATCATTTACTCAAAACCTTTTATATACTGTACTCGCTTACTAGAATTGAAATTACGTTGAAAAACTGAATACCCCCTCCCAAAAAGGCTCTGTTGGGTGACTTGTAGTTTCGGGTGTTGTCGGTAATAACACTGTGCAACAAAGCGCTGAACCTGATTCTGAAAAACTATTTTGCACGAGTAAGTTGATTGGTTGTTTATTACAGGAGTCTACGTTTTAATAACCAGTATTGCTTTCGATTCCCTTTAAAACTGTCAACCTTGCTTCTAATAATTTTAAATAAAAGTAGTTTAAATGTTGTCTCTAATTAGACCTAGAAAAAAAATTATTTTGTGGATTTTGTGAGCGAAAAATCTGAAAGATTATCTTCGCCCAAAACAGGATTGGATCAATTATAAAGTTACCAAATTCAAAATAAAAGAATTTTCCAAAGTTCAAAAGAAAATTTTACACAGCTCAAGTTCAAGGAATTAATAGGTAATAAAACATCATAAAAGTAAAAAAATAAGGTATTTTGAATAAAATATAATATATTATTTTAATGTTTAAACAGTAAAATACGACAGGGATGTAAATAATCCCTGGAATAATAATAATAACATTAATAACAATTATAAATATTAAAGCAACGCAAGAAAATTATTAATAGGTCCAATAGCCGATTTATTTTAAGGCGAAAAGCACATTGAGGCTATTATTGCCTCCCTAAATGTAAATGTGAGTATAAAGTGTTAAAGTCGTAAGTGTAGTATTGTAAGTGTGTATTAGAATCATACACTTTTAGAAGCATCATTTTTAAAGTTTCCTTTAAAGTACTGTACTAATTGACACAACCTACGCCTCGGAGACCCTATTTAATCTAAAGAGCCAAAATAGAACGGAGGAGCTCCAGAGAATGGAAAGGAGAGTACTCCGAACAATTATTAATAAGAAACATTTGGTGGGGGGACAGTACAGACTATTGCCGAATGCGGTCTTGTATCGGAACAACGAGCAGCTCACTAACATTTTTAGGAAAAGAAGATTGGCCTTCTTTGGACACCTAACTCGATTACCAGAGAGTAGACTTACGAAGAGATTATTGGACTACCAACTGAAGTGTAAAGTTAAGAACAGGTTGAAGGAGGTGGAACAGGACTTGGAGGAACTAGGAATAACCAGGGAGCAATTGGCAGGAAGAAGGGAAAAAGCGATCTTAAAGTCAGGAAACCCAATTACAGTTTAGTAAAACGTCCACGAAACGTAGTATATTCGGAATAACTCAGACTTCAGAGGTCAATAAGATTAAAAAAACACTGGGAAGAACGCAGAAAAACCAAAAGACTTAATTAAATTGACTGTGTGTGCTCCAATGTGGGCTAAAAAAAAAGACACATCCGGAGCAGGTTCCTTAAGCCTTTACAATCTTGCAGAATATGTTCGACTGTGCGTGATGCACAAAACTCACATTATATACACATATTTATATGTGCAATGACAGATTGAGAACACACCAAGGATTAATCCTCAAGTTTTACTTTCACTGAGGTGAACAATCATTAAAACATACACAAATATACGAATATTATTTTATACAGAAATATTCTATATGTTACGGTCTGGGGGATTACAATAGCAGATTTTAGTAATTTTCCAAAAAAAGTCTCCAATAAACTTGTTACTTTCGATTTGTAGTTTCAATACATTTTTGACGTATTCAATTGAACAAGTAAGTAAAATAATTTGAAATTTAAATTACAAAATTTCAAAATGTCTACCATGTACTATTAGCACGACAGCTGTCCTGCCCAAGGACATCGTTGAAGTCTCTCAGTAGTGAAATGGAAGAAAGCGTAAGTAAGACTGTTTGTTAAAGATGAACCTTGTGACACTAATAGAGAGTTACCTTTACAGATATACATCTTGCGACAAATTAGCCGAGCCGAAACGGGCGGGGAGGTTTGGGTTCGGTCATGCGGACACTGAGGTGCGGAGTTCCGCACTACCTCAACGTAAAACCGGTAGCCTGCTCACGGTAACTTCTAGGAACGTCGCTTCTGTGTGTCGAAGATTTTGGACAACTTTTTACAACCTAATGTAAGTGTACTGGAAGCATGCGAGAAAACCAGAATAGAAATGTATTGAAGGGATAGATATTCCTTGAAAATTTAAAATAAAAAATAAAATAAAAATATCGAAAACGTTAAATTGGTTTCTTTAACAGATTTTTGTCAAACATTCTTCTGCCCACGCAATTATAAGCGGCTACATAATGAGCGGCGAAAATGTCAAATTTTATTGGTGAATTTTCATGTCAAAATTAATTATTCGGTAAAACCCGGACTATACCTTGAATTGACCGCCGATCCAGACTTATAGAACACATTTTATAGGGCCTTTAAAATTTTGTTAATACGTTCGTCATTTAGCTACGATTTGATTGAAACATGGCGCAATCATCGATTTGGGCAATTGATAATGGTTTGGACAATTTCGTTAACCAGCGTAATCGGTTTGATATTTTAAAAAAGGCGGCCTTTCGAAATCTCAAATAATCGCGGCACGCAGCTGTCTCGCTAACGCGAATTTCCGAAAGTATTTTTTTTATCCTTTTTGAAATTCTGAAATCCAAAATGGTAATTAATGCATTTTTTTTAGCGCTGATTCAGATGAGATTATCAGAAAAATTTAAGACAAAAAAAGTTATAAATTTTTAAATATTTGAAATGGCCGCCATTCTAAAACCGTTGAATGAATTGTTATAGTTAACAAACTCATTAACGTACCAATTTTTATGCCACAATTGAACCAAATCGAAACAAAATTGCAAACGTGAGCGTGCTAAAGCACACACACACACACACACACTCTCTCTCTCTCTCTCTCTCTCTCTCTCTCTCTCTATATATATATATATATATATATATATATATATATATATACATATATATAAATATATACATATATTTTGAACCAAATCGAAACAAAATTGCAAACGTGAGCGTGCCAAAGCACACACACACACACACACACACATCTCTCTCTCTCTCTCTCTCTCTCTCTCTCTATATATATATATATATATATATATATATATACATATATATACATATATATATATATATACATATATATAAATATATACATATATATTGAGCCAAATCGAAACAAAATTGCAAAAGTGGGCGTGCTAAAGCACACACACACACATTCTCTCTCTCTCTCTCTCTCTATATATATATATATATATATATATATATATATATATAGAGAGAGAGAGAGAGAGAGAATGTGTGTGTGTGTGTGTGTGTGTGTGTGTGTGTGTGTGTGTGTGTGTGTGTGTGTGTGTGTGTGTGTGTGTGTGTGTGTGTGCTTTAGCATGCTCACGTTTGCAATTTTGTTTCGATTTGGTTCAATATATATATGTATATATTTATATATGTATATGTATATGTATATATATATATGTATATGTATATATATATATATATATAGAATATATATGTATATATATATGTATATGTATATATATGTATATATATATATATATATATATATATATATATTCCACATATATATATATATAAATAAATCTGCAACTTCTAAGTTGTAAACTTAATATTATTAGTGCCACGAGTAAGTGTGTTATTTGAACAAAATGATTGTAGCTTTAAAGGTTTTTCAGTAAACGGTCACTTTATCGTTTTTGGAAAAATGTCAACGAGTTTGTATTCATGGTGGAAGGGTTAAAGCCGTTCTTTGTGTTTGTCTAATTAGCAGTCGCTGTATTTGACAAGCGGAGTGGAAGTGGGCATTTTAAAAAAGGTGTCAGCTGAATTGAAGGTCGTTTACTCTTCTTGCAATAATAACAGGTCATTCTCGGAACACAACTGTGGACACTGCTTTGTATTCATAAATTTTCATTAAAAAATTCGGACTTTGGCAGATCGTTTTCCGTTGCCACTTGGAAAAGCAAACCAGTTGTATTTTATATAAATTTAACGTTAGAAATGAATTATGATAGAAGCGATTTTAAAAAATATTTTCTAAATGTTATCTTTTTGCATTTCTGATTTCATCATCACAATGGACACTATAATTGCGTATATTTGCGTTTTAAAATATGAAAATGAACCCTGACAGCTGTAAAATTTAATATCTTAATTCAAACGAATTTTGAAAATTCAAAAGCTAATTTACGCAATTTTCAACGCTGATTACGATGGTGAATTTAAATTTTCAAAAATATTTAAGACAAAAATTTACAAATTTTTAGATTTGAAACCGCCCGCCATTTTGAAACTGTTGAACGAATTTTGTTGGTTAACAAACCTGTCGCAACTATTAACAAAATCAATTGTCCAAGTTTAAATCAAAAACTAAAATTGTGGACGTGAGTGTGCTAGTATAAATAAGTATACACATTTCAACGACCCTCTCAAAGACGTGTTAAAGTGGTCCGTGTCTTACCGTGATATCTGTCGTAATAGATCATTTCCCGATGGGAATTCAAAAATAAATTGACCGAACTATCTCTGTTCTTTTTCAAATTCAATTAAATTATTTAAAAGTTTAAACGTAACTCTTAAGCAACAAACACAATTTAATATTACGAATCTGAATAATTGATGTCTTTTGTCGGCACAAAGCTCGTCAGGAACTATGAACAGTCAAGGACGTAAAATACAAATTTTATTATTTTTTCGATTTAGTAACGACCGTAGTATTTTAAAATTTATTTCACCGGTTTTAGTAAAATTATTTGTACTATATTATTATATTATTTATATATATTATTATATATATATATTATTATATATTTTATATATAATATATTATATATTTAAATTATTATATATAAATATTATATATAAATATTATATATTTTATATTATATATATATATAGGCCTATATATATATTATATATATATTATTATTATATATATATTATTATATATATTATTTATATATTATATTATTATATTATTTGTATTATATTAGTTTGTTATAAAGTCTGCAAACCCCCCCCCCCGTTATCGATTTGAATATGCACAAGTTACCGTCACGGTTAAAACATTCCAGTGCGGATTACCGCCGCTGCTCGAAGGGTCAGGTCTAATTGCTTGGTCAGTGGGGTTTCTTCGTGATCCAGCACTATTTTTTATTTTAATATTGTTACTATTGAATATTGTCTCGCTGACGTGATGGGAGCGCATTTCAAAAACTGATGCTTATCTTTACTATACCCATATAAAAAATCTAATTTCACCAACATAATCAGCATTAAAATCTGCAAACATTAGCATTTTAAATTGCATTGAAAATACAAACATGAACGCTGACCGCTGGCAAATTAAATTTCTTAACTGATATTAAAAATCAAAAATGCTAATGTATGCAGTTTTTAAAGCTAATTATGGTAAAATAATTTGAAAAATATTTAAGACCGAAAAAGAATGGATTTTTAAATGTTTAAAATGGCATTTTGTTATTGTTGATTTACTAGCCTATCTCTAAAAAACTATCAGATTATCGAAATTTTTGCAGTTACACACACACACACACACACACACACACAGACACAGACACAGACACAGACACAGACACACACACACACACACACACACTCATACACACACATACACTCACAGACATAGACACACAGACAGACACACACAGACAGACAGACAGTCAGACAGACACACACAACAACAACAACAACACACACACACACACATACATACACACACATACACATGCACACATGCACTCACAGATACACACACATACACACATACACACACACATACACTCACAGACACACACACACACACACACACACACATACACACAGACACACGCAGACACAGACACAGACACACATACCCATACATACACAGATACACTTACAGACACACACACATACATACACACGCAGACACAGACACAGACACACATAATACACACAGACACAGACACAGACACACATAATACACACAGACACACACAGATACAAACATACACACATACATACACATACACTCACAGACACACACACACACACACACACACACACACACACACACACACACACATACACACAGACACACGCAGACACAGACACAGACACACATACATACATACACAGATACACTTACAGACACACACACATACATACACACGCAGACACAGACACAGACACACATAATACACACAGACACACACAGATACAAACATACACACATACATACACATACACTCACAGACAGACATACACATACACATACACACACACACACACACATACACTCACAGACACACACATACACAAACACACACACACACACACACACACACACACACACACACATACATACACACAGACACAGACAGACACAGACACATACATACACATATACACACAGACACAAACATACAAATACCCCCCCACACACACACTCACATACACACACACACATACATACACACATACACATACACACACGTACACCCCTACACACAAACATACACGACTCCTCGAAAAGGTCAATACAGGGGTCCATTTCAAAGTCCCGGGTAGTGCCTTACCACGATGGCCGCCCGCTCCAATAGTTAATTTTCTACTGAAAATCGCAAACAAATATTCAAATCATAATTAAATATTTCAATTAACTAATTATTAAGCAATACTAACTTAACCCTTACATACTACTTACTCTTGCATAGAGGCCTGACATACAAAGTTTATTGTTTGTATTATAAACCGAATTTAAAATTATTTTAATTGTTAATCTGATTTCCAAAATTTGTGACCTCCGGGCAACCGTTCCAGGGAGGCAATTTGTCCCCCTGACCGACAATCGGGGCAATTTAACACCACCCGCCAAATTCCCTGTGTCTGGTTGATAACTCAAACCATAATATTTATAGGCTATAAACATCGTCACATACTTAGCTATATGTGACTGAACAGTGTGTTTGCGTATTTTTGTTGTTTTTATTTAAACACAACCCATGTTCTGGTTCCAGAAACAAACTAATTTCCATTAGGTTTAAAATTAGATGTGCGCATTTTGTGTTACGTTGCTTAGAGACAAAATTAATAACAATCAAAATAAGGAAAATTTCCAAATAAAATTTCAAAAACAGTCCGATAATTCCAATATTTGAAAACAACACAACGCAATTGTGACCGATCAAACTGGTATAAAACGGCGTACTGAGCGGTGTTATTTAAAATAATTTAATTAACTTGGGCTCTAGATAAGCCCGTTAGTCCACATCCTGTTAATTAACTTCCGGGTGTTATATAAGTGTGAGAATATGCGTGACTCATTGTATAAACAGCTGATTTGTTTAATGCGTTTTTAATAATGTCTTGATATGTTAACGAAATTAATGTGTTGATACCTCACAGTTGTTGTGTATCCTATCAAGTATAGGCCTGAATAGTTAGGTGTTCTGGAAATATAAAAACATTGCACAAACTTTCTCACATTCGATTGTTTCCGCGCAGAATCTGCATCGGTTTGCCTGTTTATTCACGTATGAAGGGTGTGAGCATCGTATGAAGTCGTCGTAATAAATTTTATATAATCGAAATTATTTTTTTTTCGATTTATTTACGAATCGTATATTTCTTAAATCTTAAACATTCTACAATGATTTAGACATAGTTAATCATAAATAATCGATTATTAAAATTAGTTCAATTTGATTTTTGTAGAGATACCAACCCATACGCTTAGTTTGGATACTTTAAAGACAAAATTTGATCTAAAAATCAATAAATCTTAGGTTTGTCATTGAATAACTGTCAAATATCTAGAGTACTTTTCAAAAAAGTGTGCACGCGCGCCCACGCACGCATGCACACACACACACACACACACATACACGGAACATACACACACACAAGCACGCACATACATATATACATAAATATATACATACATACATACATACACACACACACGCGCGCGCGCGCGCGCGCACACACACACACACACGCACACGCACACACGCACACACACGCACACACATCACTACCACCAACTTTCAAATAAAAAATTAGTTATTATCTTAAAGTATTGGTGATATAAAAATTAAAAAAACCGACTTTATTAAACATCACAATTTTGCAATACTACATGAAGTGAGAAAGTAAGTGCATCGCGCATTGTTGTAGTTTTTAGTTAATTTTTATTTTCAGTTTTGTAGCCCTACTTTGAAATGTTATTCTTCTAATAAATTTTACTGTGTTTCAATAGTACACATAAGAATTAATTTAAAAAACTATAAAAAAGCAATAGAGCCCAGTAAGTAGCGAGCAAATACAGCGCGTTGCGGGGAAGGTTCGGGGGGAGGAGGGGTAACGGTCAATTGATTAAATTTGTTTTCTTTTAACGCAATCCACCACAATTTGGGGAAGAAGTACACAATGTATCAGCTCCATTGTAGCTGCCACACTCTATTGGTCGGCCAACTTCAGACCGCGCAAGCGCATTCGCGCCAACGGGGGGGGGGAGACAGGGTTGAGGAGGTGGATTTTTTATAGAGTGATTATTATTAACTATTTAAAAGCTGTAAAGGGGGTTGAAGGAGTGGGGGTATATTAGGTAAGTGAGAGGCTAGGGGTAGCCGAGCGCTCAGCAGTCGTCCGTTGACATCAGTAGAGGCACGTTGTGTTGTTTATATCACGTAACACGTAGCTAAGTAGCACGTGAGTTTAGTGTTATGATGATGGACCGTATACCGACACCGGTGACAAGGCCTCGAGGTGTGTACAGCATAGATCAAATACTTGGCAACAATAGGCAGAATCAGAGCAGGATAGACGGTAAGTCTATTTAGAAATTGTATTGCGAGAATTATATTTATAATACATAACAGTTTGTTTACTTCATTGTTTACGCGTGTTTATGTGAGTGAAATTTTCAAAACTAATTTTAAACAAAAGCGGAACAAAAAATCGACAGTGAATTAAATACAGTAAAAATTATTATAAAGTTCTTTTTGCCTACAAGCAACGTGGTTAGGTTGTTTTTGGAAACAGTTTTAAACGTGTGTTAAAAGCTTCCACATTTTCATAACCTATAAGACGTAATTTGTTGTTTTCTGTAAACAAAGATTCAGTTAATTAAAAATGTTCTAAATATTTTACAAAACACGAGGTCACCGTGAATTTTGTTCACGCCTAAATGAACTTAAATAAAAAATATTTAAAAATATTTTTGCGCTACTGAATTTTTTTTCTTCTTTTCGTTTCACCCTCTTTGGGGTACGCTGAATCAATCATTTCTTGCGCGCTGTACTTTTCTTTGTTCCCAGTAGCTCTTCATTCTTTCTGATCTTCTTTTCCTCTCCTCTTCTGAAATGACAGGTTTAGGTTTTATTTTGGTTTTATCTTGGAATCTTATTCTTTCGTCTTTGGTAATTATCTTAGCAGTTTGGTCAAGCAGTGAATTTTCTGTAATTTTTAATTCTATTAGGTCTTTTTCAATTTCTTTAAACCAGTTCGGTTTTGTTTTACGATTATGGAAAAAATCAAACACTTGTTTCGTTAATCTATTAGAATTCATTCTAAGAAGATGGCCGTAAAAATTTATTCTCCTTTTTCTCATAGTATCTGACAGTTTTTCAATTTTCTTGTAGAGAGCTTCATTTCTTATATATACTACCTTATCCTGAAATTTTGTTCCTATAATTTTTTTTAAGATTTTCCTTTCCGTTATTTCAAGCTTTTCCATCTGGCCTATGCGATTCATGGTTAATGTTTCTACTGCGTACAGTGCTTCCGGCTTGATCACTGTTTTATAATGTTTAATTTTGGACGCCCATGAAAGGGATTTCTTATTGTATGTTTCTTTCGTCAATTGGAAGGTCAATTCAAGTTTGTCTTTCCTGGATTCCATTGCCTTGCCTTGAATTTTTTTTATTTTACATTTAATACTATTTATTTTGAAAATGAAAGTATTTTTGCTAGTTTTTATGATATTTTAAATTTTACCGTTTTGACGCTAACGGCAAGCGTTAGTGCGTATGATTTCTTGGCTGTATTGATTATTAGCATAAACTTCTTTCAATATCAAACGTTTCTCCGAATCAAAATGAGACACTAAAATTTAGAACTATTTCAGAACATAAATTAACGAAAATAGGTCATTTTGAATGTAGGCCTAACCGTGTTTAGTTTTAAAAAATGGTTAATTAGGTTAAACTTTGGTTAAAACACGTTAACTAATGTTAAGTTTTAATTTATTAATTACAAGAAAAACTGAAACGTAATATAAACGATTAGGAAAATTCCAAATAATTTTAATGGTTTTCAAAGGTTAGATTTTACAAAAGTAAAAATTCTGTAATTTTAAGCGGACAAAAGGAATTTTTCAATAATTTAATACAGTTATGCGTGAGTTTAACATAACTAGTCTCCGGCCAGCGAAGCAATCGTATCGCAGTTGTAACGATTTTACTACCTGCACGACAATTTATTTTAATTATTTTTTATTTATCTCTAAGAACGTAAACATTGGAAAAATTGAACCAATGTAAAAATTACGTTAATTTTTTTTAAATGTCAAACTAGTAAACGTTATTACGTAATACTGCTATTATTTTGTCTCAAACAATCAGTTCAAGTATAACAGTAATTAAGGTTTTTTTTTTTAATTTTTTGGTCTTATTTCAGTTCTTCCTAACATTGGGCTGTCATTTTTTCTTCCATAATCCCTCATTCGATCAGATCGTTGTT
>CM040191.1:67798806-67858806 GCA_022606455.1 Callitettix versicolor
TCACGTCAGCGAGACAGCTGCGTTCAGAGATTATCTTAAAGGACCTTTTTAACAGAAACTACATACGTGGGGTACCTACAGGTTCGTCAGAACGCTAGAGAACTCTCGCGCCTCATACTTTGCCATTTTACATGTTTACAATGAAACAAAACAAAGAAAAAAACAAAATTCCAGTTGTAAAGTGTCTCCGTGAGAGTGCAGCACAATACAAGCATAGGTAACAAATAACTGTGTGTACCAAAACAGCTGATTACTAGAAAAAACATTGTTGAAAGTATTATTTATTATTACTGTATCCAAGACAAATAATTATTGACCGAATCAGTTTTGGAAATAAAATCTGTAAGACAATCTAGACCAGTTCTAATGTGTAAATGTTATTAAATAAAACATTCTGCTTTTAGTAAACAGTAAATACTGTAGCCTAATTTAAGTATGTAATTAAAAATCCGGTTATAGTGATTTACTTGTTAATATTTCAGTAAGTCACAATGTTAGATTTACGTAAGTAATTTTATAGGTTATATTTATAAATACGAATGTAGAAAAAAGTAAGGACTATTGTGTTAAATAACCTAAATATAATGAATGAAATTTCATTATTAACAGGTCATACAAGTGTTAAATATAACGTCTATTTTAACAGAAGTTCATATTGACAAGAAGTAGCAGACCTACGTGGTTTTGCAACGATTTTACTTAGGAAAATATGTACAGTAATCTTAAAATACAAGTATTTAATTAAATGTTAATGTACTATAGTTATTAAATACTAGAAAATGGTATAATTTGAATTAATTCATTTACAGAATTCACGATTTTTTAATGTTCAATTACAGATAGCGATTTCATAAAAAAAGTCCTAACCTTTCCGTTTCGTTCATGTACCAACAAGGAAAGTTATGATTGCCACATGTTTCATAGGCCACATTTGACATTGTTTTTAAAGAGGTTCAACATAACAGTTGGCACGGGCGTACAAGTTAAAATTATTCGCGACCACGAATTCGAAAGCTTTATAAAAAAACAACTTTTAGCAATACAAATTAAATAATATAAACTAATACTTTTTTCTTTTTATATTCTTTTTTTCTGCTAGGATTATTGTCACTATGTTGAGTATAATGATCTGCCTTCTCTAGCTTCGTCGATTCTACTTTTGTTGACGCGTTTCGGAGAACCTCCGTCTTCAAAAACTCTGAGTATAGATATAGTTTTTGAAGATGGAGGTTCTCCGAAACGCGTCAACGAAAGTAGAATTGACGAAGGGAAGGCAGATTATTATACTCAATATGGTAGTAATACTTTTTTTTTGTTGGTGGATTAACATTTTAAATTAATGTTACTTAGACTAACTACTAATCGCAGGAGGTCGATTCAATACAAAATATTACTGTAGTTAGAAAAGTCGAACCTGCGCACACATTTGTCCGCTATAATACAGTCTGACCTACGGCACTTTCTGGGTATACTATTGCAAATTTTCAATATTCCCACTTATACATTTTGTATTCCTGCAGCTTTTAAAATAACAATGACTTAGGCCTACGTTTTTTGTAACTAACCACTAGCGTTTACACAATAACTTCTAAGATTTCGAACTCAAATTTAATACGTTTAATTAAGAAAAAGCGGGAATACAAGTTAAAGGAGCCAAAATTGTATAATGTTGGGTATTGTTTTCAATGCGGTTTTGAAATATTAATTCTAAGTGATTAAAAAATTGTTGTTTGTTTGTTTAACGTCCGACTATTGTGCACACTTGGGCTAATGCAGACGATGGGATGATTTATAGCGTGTGAAAAAACCAAGCCCTGGCCGGGAATCGAATCCGGGTCCTCGGGGTGAAAGCCCAGTACGCTATCAACTAGGCCACCGAGGCGAAATTCAGAACGGTAACATAAAAATAACACTATTAAAATTATAGAAAATACAAAAAAAACATACTTCTAAACTATTAATTTTTGACGTATATAACATCAAATTATGAAGACGTTATAACAACAATTATATAATTGAAAAATGAGGTATTGGAGCATCCATCATGGTAAGTCCCAGACCTCGAAACGACACCTTTTTTCAGGGGTTTATATTATTAAAATGCTAATATATGCAGATTTTCACGTTTATTATGATGGCGAAATTATAATTCCAAAAAAAGGGTAAAAGAAAGAAAATACTTTTGGAGATTAGCTTCTGTCACGTCAGCGAAACAGCTGTTATTATTTTAAAAACGTTTATCGCGCCTTACCGAAAAGTGGGGCTGGATTTATCAAAAATATGAGAATCTCTCGCAAATTAAAAAAAAGTGCCTTTTCTAATTTAATCCTGTAACTTTCAGGAAGGCAGACCACTTACGTTTATGTGAGATAAAGTTTGTAAATGAAAACGTTTTAAGTCGTAACATGAAGTTTATGATGGAAAGACTTAAATCAGATTAAAGATGCTGTAATAATCAGTATAAATGTTAGAAGATGGATATAATGGACAAGCACGTTTTGAGATTCCGAAGGTATCTTTGTTTTAAATATAAACATATTAACACTAATGGATCAGCTGATTTCTGTGCCTTCTGTATCGCCGCTGCACTGACTAAAATAACAATTTAGCTTACGTTTTGCGAGCTCCTTTTTGCTATGTATTTCACGACCAAACATAAAAAAGACTTTTGAATTGTATTTTTACTTTTACGCTAAATGAAAAAGTTCGAGCGACGAAAAAAACCATTAAAATAAGTTTTTGTTGAGGTCCGTAAGTAAAAAAACAATAGTAAATCATCGAAAAATTATCGTGACCTAAAAATTAGGTTAGGATACAGTTTTTCGTTTTGTTGCAAACTGAGTTTATAAATTTTTCGATTTTTTCTGAAAAAATATAGCTGGAGACGGTAGAACGTAAACTTCTGAACAAATGTGACAGCTTTTTGGTAAAAACTGTATATTTGGAAGCAGTATCACTTCTAGTTTCAAGTGATACCCCTTACTAGTTGAATAAAAAAATACCTTCTAGGTTTTACCCATCAAACAGCCTTAAATATTTTATCATCGTCAAACCCTATATTTTTTCTCCGTTTGGACCGATTCGGCACACTAAAAAGATTATAAATAATAAACTTATTTGTATTAGGTTAAGCAGACTAAATGTTAATAATAAATAACCAAATAAACTTAGTTTTCCTGTAATGTTTGTCAAGTTCTGTTAATAATAACAATAATATACACTAAAAAAAAAAATAATAACAGTGCAGTATTTAAAACACGGCATAATTTAAGTCATATACAGGGTGTTTCAGAAATAAACGGGCGAGTTTTGCCCGCATTAATGATGAAAAAAATTATGTAAACATGGGTCCGGAAACGCTTTGTTAGTGAGTTACAGATGGCGAAGAATTTCTCCGCGATTTCTGAAAAAAAGAACGAAATTAAATTCTACGAACTTAAATTAAGAGGTAATCTTGATGGTTTCTTACGGTTTTTGACCTGAAAAATTGAATAAAACTGGTCCCAGAGCTATAAATGAAGTATTTTTTGAAAAAACCGGTGTAAAACGTTAAAATCAGAGCCAAAACATTTTTTTTTACTTTCGGCCTACAATAACTCTGTTATTTTCCCAATAAACAAATAAAATTTATAGAAAATTTAGTTCTTAACAAAATTACGTAAATAAAGTCAACTACAAAAAAAGAAATTACAAAAAAAAAAAATTTTATTAAATTTATTTAATTTATTAATTTAATTAATTTTTATTAACTCAAAATATTTATAAAGTAGCGGGGAAAAGACATTAATTTTGAAAGAGAAAGTATTCGAGAATATCTAGTATGAATTAAAAAAAAAATAATTAAACAATAAAAATAAAATATGTAATAAAAGTAAAATAAACAGAAGTCACTTGAAACACGAGTTCAACTGCTTTATTCATAATTTAAAATAAGGACTTTTAAGACGACCTTACTATACTGTGTTAATAGTAAAGGTGGACATTTTTAACAGTTATTATAAACGCTCAATGTGGTTTTTAACAATTTCATAATTAATTTTTTATTATTTATTTAATTATTAAAAAAAATCATATTAGATATTCTCGAATGTAAAAGGTTTCTTTTCATTCTAAAAAACAATATTCTTTCTGTTTGTAAATTAATATCTTTTTACCGCTATTTTGTGAACATTTTGAAATTCGTTTTTTTGTAATTTTTCTTTTTTTTTAGTTGACTTTATTTACATAATTTTTTTCAGAATTAAATTTTCTGTAAACGTTATTTGTTTATTGGGAGTTATTGTGGGTCAAATGTAAAAAAAATGTTAGGCTCTGATTTTTTTCTCGGTTTTCTCAAAAACTCCTTGACTTACAATCAAGACTACCTCTTAATTCAGGTTCCTAGAATTTAATTTCCTTTTTTCCTGGAATCATGGTGAAATTTTTCTCCAGCTGTAACTCTCTAACGAATCGTTTACGGTCCCATATTTATATGAACTGTTTTCATCCGTTACCCTTCAACTCGCTCGGCAATTCTTTCCGTTTCTTCCTGAAACACCTTGTACTTTTAGGTTAGGTTTCGCAGAGAATACGCGATTTTCTTCTTTTATCGATTTTTCCGATAAAATATTTTTATTAAACGGACTAATAAAGGAAGTTTTAGCAATTATTGTAATTCTGGCGAACGTAAATTACGTTTGAATCGCAAAATTCAAAAACTTCCACAATAATTTCGCGCAAAACAAAAATTATTTAATATTTCCAAACGCTTCCATTGTTACGGATAAAGGGTTATTAAATTATGTTTTTAATAACAAACAAATTGGACAACAAAGCTTGTGGAATGTCAATAACTGATATTATGTATCCTACAACAGCGCATTCTACTGTGATTTTAAACAATTTTTAATAACTATTCAATTATACGATTACAAATCCATGTCTGTTATTAATATACAAAACACGTTTAAATTAGATTTTTCGCAGTAAAATTAATAACGGCGATAATGGGAATAGAAACATTAAAGTTGTTAATTAAAAAAAGAGATATTGAAAAATAAATACAACGAACAATGAAAATAATTAAAAACTTATACAATTATGGTTTATATAAGTTATCACTTTGTTTCTTTCTAGTGGAAAAAAACTAAAACATAGTGTGATAAAAATGTGCACTGATCCTGATCTGTAAGAAAGAACTTTGATTAAAACTTGGCACGAAAATAATTTTTCTTTGTGAGAAAACACGCTCCAATTATTTAGCTTTATAATCAATGTAAATTGTTGTGTAAATTTTACAGGAATCGTTGAGTAAATTGTGTATAAACTGTTGTGTAAATTGTACAGGAATCGTGTAAATTGTGTATTAATTGTTGTGTAAATTGTACATAAATCGTTGTGTAAATTGTGTATAAACTGTTGTGTAAATTGTACAAAAATCGTGTAAATTGTGTATTAATTGTTGTGTAAATTGTACTGAATCGTGTAAATTGTGTATTAATTGTTGTGTAAATTGTACATAAATCGTTGTGTAAATTGTGTATAAACTGTTGTGTAAATTGTACAAAAATCGTGTAAATTGTGTATAAACTGTTGTGTAAATTGTACAGGAATCGTGTAAATTGTGTATTAATTGTTGTGTAAATTGTGTATAAACTGTTGTGTAAATTGTACAGGAATCGTGTAAATTGTGTATTAATTGTTGTGTAAATTGTACAGGAATCGTTGAGTAAATTGTGTATAAACTGTTGTGTAAATTGTACAGGAATCGTGTAAATTGTGTATTAATTGTTGTGTAAATTGTACAGGAATCGTTGAGTAAATTGTGTATTAATTGTTGTGTAAATTGTACAGGAATCGTTGAGTAAATTGTGTATAAATTGTTGTGTAAATTTTACACAAATCGTTGTGTAAATTGTGTATACATTGTGTAAATTGTGTTAAAATTGTCGTGTAAATTGTACACAAATCATTGTGTAAATTGTGTATAAATTGTTGTGTAAATTGTACAAAAATCATTGTGTAAATTGTGTATAAATTGTTGTGTAAATTTTACACAAATTGTTGTGTAAATTGTGTATACATTGTTGTGTAAATTGTATTAAAATTGTCGTGTAAATTGTACACAAATAATTGTGTATAAATTGTTGTGTAAATTGTGTATAGATTGTTGTGTAAATTGTTCAGTAATCATTGTGTAAATTGTGTATGAATTGTTGTGTAAATTGTACACAAATCATTGTGTAAATTGTGTATAAATTGTTGTGTAAATTGTACACAAATCATTGTGTACATTGTGTATAGATTGTTGTGTAAATTGTACAGAAATTATTGCGTAAATTGTGTATAAATTGAGTTGCTGTGTAAGTTTGAAATTGCACCGAAAACAAAAAATTTACTTTGGAGCAAGTCAGAATTTATTTTTTTTTAATTTTGTAAAAACGAATAAACGAAAAACCGAAATACACTCCGAAGGACAGTAAAGGTTTTATTTTTTATGTGAGTTGGAAAATATCAGCGAATCAGGTAAACCAATTTTAAAAAAAGGCTTTTACTTTTTTGGGAACTTACGTACTATGAGTTAAGTATATAATTTAAATCGTAAAACTCTTTTAAGAAAAAAATCAATTTTGTCCAATTTTTAAGGTTAAGGGTTATTATATAAAACTTAAAAAAAGAAATTTATTTAAAATTTAACTCCAATTTAACAAACAAGTCGCACCTATGTACAAAATTGTACCCTACTCGTTCGATCTCCAGCTTTTGGATCAATAGACAAAAGGAGTATTTTAACGATCATTGTCTCTCTTTGTGTGGAGTTACTTATTACGTTATTGTCGGCGATGATAACCTTAACGGTTTTTCTCCGGGAAAAAAATACATTACTGTAAAACTGTCACATGCAAATTAATTACAACAAAAATAATTATTGTTTTAAAGACTTTCATGTGAAATAAAAAAAATATTAGGTCATTCATTTATACATTTCTAATATTATACGTTTAACTTGTTCTAATTTCATTTTCTGTTAAAAATAGGGAAAATATAATACATTTGATACAAACATTTCATTTTGTATGAGGTTACAATATGTACAACTTTAAAATGGTTTATTTTAATAAATTTATTATATACATACACTAATTTAAAGCAGAATACTACAAAAATAACAAACAAAAACACGTAATTTACAAATAGAAGCAGCACTTTTTTCAGATCACTGTAATATAACGTCTATGCCATTAAAGACCTTTAATTTATTTTTATAACAGACAGTTTTTATTGTTTTTACGACATATTTATTAAGCAATATTTTTTAAATTATTTTTCCTTAAAACTATAATTTGTATTATGTAATATTGTATTTTTTAAATTTTTTAAAAGAAAAACGCACACATATACGCAAACACACACACACACACACACACACACACACACGTACCAAACATATGTTTTGAAATTGTTTTTTAACGACGTCCTCAAAAATTAATCTATGGGTCAGGATCGGCGCTGATAGGCTCTGGGTTCGGGTTCGGTTTTTACTATGATTGATTTAGTTACTTATTGCTTCAGGCAATAAAATACTCGTACATCGCAAATGCCACAATAACTATTAACAGTTATTGGAAAACTGCAAAATCGAATAATTACAAATATTACTGTATAACCATTTCAAATCCACACTATTTCCAAAATAAACAATTATTATTGGAAATATCTAACATTACCAATATAAATAAAAATGTATTTAAAACCATTTGCTAAAATGACCACGCCATGTAATGCAAGCAATTGTATTACTATTTACTGTTGATTAATAGTAATGCATGCAGCACCAGTGTAGAATAGCATGAAATGAACAGTGAAAGCGGTTTTGAACTTTTTGAAAATCCACCGTACTCTTGAATGTTTTTATTTTTCACTGGGAGTTTATTCAATAACATCAAATCGGCTTGGGGTAGTTTTTTTGAAATTACAAAGCCTGTGTTGACCAAATCGGCTTGGGGTAGTTTTTTTGAAATTACAAAGCCTGTGTTGACCAAATCGGCTTGGGGTAGTTTTTTTGAAATTACAAAGCCTGTGTTGACCAAATCGGCTTGGGGTAGTTTTTTTGAAATTACAAAGCCTGTGTTGACCAAATCGGCTTGGGGTAGTTTTTTTGAAATTACAAAGCCTGTTTTGACCAAATCGGCTTGGGGTAGTTTTTTTGAAATTACAAAGCCTGTGTTGACCAAATCGTATCGTATAATAATGCACATCCATATTCCAAACGGCATGACACTTACATTAAACGTGCGATGGTGACTGCAACAGCTCATTTGGCAACGGAAATTTGCAAGTAAATGGTCTAAGTCTAATCACTTCAACCGAAATTACTTGATAAACAGTAAACACAAGGCTATTGCGAGATAGAGCGGTCGAATAATTGCAATTATTTTATGTCCAGTGAAGGTTGTTTTACGTTGCGAAAGACATAAGTGAATTGCTAAACTAAACTAAACTAAATAAAGTGAGGTGGTGAAAGTGACGGAATGGCCCGAGGAGGGCAAAGTGGAACAAAGGGGTTATAATTTAGTCCAATAACGAGGCTATTTTTGGCACCCACTATTTGTAACCTGGCTAATCTGTAAGATAAAGAATGTGCGCGAGTAAATATTGTCAAAGTGTTGCTTTCAACATATTTACACCGCTGGCATAATGTGGTGAAACCAGACGTTAGTGTGAGCAACAGTGTCCATCCCGGTATCCAGGAGGGCGGCCGCCTCGGTGGCCTAGTTGATAGCGTACTGGGCTTTCACCGCGAGGACCCGGGTTCGATTCCCGGCCAGGGCTTGACATTTTCATACGCTATAAATCATCCCATCGTCTGCATTAGCCCGTGTGCACACAATAGTCGGACGTTAAAAAAAAAATCCAGGAGGGCGAAGTGGTTACCAGATAGTTTATTATGGTTATTCAGGTTATGGTTAGGTTAGGTTCCGAACTCCTGATCTGGTTGCTGAGGTCCAAGAGTTTCCTTCTTTTGGCCTCCAGGACCTTGCACTCAAGGAGTATATTTCAACACCCTGGCCGCACAAACGACACTCAGGCGAGATCCCACCTTATGTGGATGATTCCGGATGTGGCCGTGTCCGGTGATAATGGCGACGACCTGCCTCAGTGACCTCCTGTTAAACCGAACAAGTGTCCTTGTCAGTACAGGGTTTGGCGAGAAAAGCGTTTCCCCTATCTTTGACCAGAGAATTGAAGTGCTCATCCCTAGTCTATTTCCTTACTCTTCCTCTCGGAGTGTTGCGTCTAACACCGCACGCGGGCTCTGGTCCACTAGTCGATCAGCAGCTCCTCTCTTGGCCATCATGTCTGCTCTCTCGTTTGCCTCAATCCCGCAATACCCAGATACCCATCCTATTTTTTTTTTTTGAGACGATGGGACAATTTATAGCGTGTAAAAATGCCAAGCCCTGGCCGGGAATTGAACCCGGGTCCTCTAGGTGAAAGCCCAGTACGCTATCAACTAGGCCACCGAGGCGGCTGGTATCCATCCTAATTGCACCATGTTTGCTTTTTATACTTATGCTTTCTTCAACATCCAGTGCACGTGCGTGTTTCCTTTTCCGGTGTTACCTTTCTTCCCATATTTATTTCTAATAAATCTAACCTACTCGCTATAGGTTACCTCTGCTTAAGAGTGGGGATTAATAGTGACTGAGTTCATACAGTGACCCACAGAACATTTTGAGGTTACTCTCCAGGGGTAAGGATCCATTTTTGAACCTAATTTGTTAATTCTGTTCTGTCAACGGTTTTACTAATTCCGCACGCCTGTTCTGTACCAATTGATTAGGTTACATCCTTTTTTTGTTAGTCTTCCCATATTCTTCGTAGCCTCTGTGATCGGGCACCCAACTCATCTCACACTGACTTGGAGTTGTATTCGTGTGTACTTAAGGGCTTGGTAGCAGCCTAGCTTTCCGTTCTGTCTTTTGCAGTCCGGTTAGTTAGGCATAGTTGAACACATTCCAATGTAAACATTTCTGCCTTAAATATGTGCGAACTTCCCTAAGTTGATGTTAACTTCCACCTTTGTTGATTATCCATGGATTCCCGTGCTGCTGCCTTTTTATAATTGAAAAACGTTTGTTTAAATTGTTCATATAAAACTTTGTTAACTACGGTATTGTAAGGAAATATAATGTCTAATCAGTAAGGTAACGTGGCGAGTGTCTGTTCACACCTGATACAGTACATAGTATCGAGTGATTCAGCTTAATTAGGTGATTGCAAGGCTTTATTTAATAGAAACAAAAACTGACGGAGAAAAATGTCACCTTACGATTCAATTAGCCTACTCATTCTTAGTAAATGAAAAACGTTACCTTACGATTCAATTAGCCTATTCATTCGCATTGAATGAAAAACGTCTCCTTACGATTCAATTAGCCTACTCATTCGTATTGAATGAAAAACATCTCCATACGATTCAATTAGCCTATTCATTTGCAGTGAATGAAAAAAGTCTCCTTACGATTCAATTAGCCTATTCATTCGCATTGAATGAAAAACATCTCCATACGATTCAATTAGCCTATTCATTCGCATTTAATGAAAAACTTCACCTTACGGTTCATATAGCCTACTCATTCGCATTTAATGAAAAACGTCTCCTTACGATTCAATTAGCCTATTCATTCGTATTGAATGAAAAACGTCATCTTACGATTCAATTAGCCTATTCATTCGCATTGAATGAAAAACATCTCCATACGATTTAATTATCCTATTCATTCGCATTTAATGAAAAACGTCACCTTACGGTTCATATAGCCTACTCATTCGCATTTAATGAAAAACGTCTCCTTACGATTCAATTAGCCTATTCATTCGTATTGAATGAAAAACGTCACCTTACGATTCAATTAGCCTATTCATTCGCATTGAATGAAAAACATCTCCATACGATTCAATTAGCCTATTCATTCGTATTGAATGAAAAACGTCTCCTTACGATTCAATTAGCCTATTCATTCGCATTGGATGAAAAACGGCTGTTTCTACTCGAGTTAGCCTACTCACTTACATTGGGTTTAAATTGAAATAATGAAAGACCATTTTCAATACATGTTTAGGTAGAGCGCACGAAGTAAACGTGGTTTTTAATCCGTGCAAAGGATCCATAAAAATTAATTTTTGAGCCAGGAAACGAAAAATTCCAACATTATAAAAAATCTTTAGACACTTGTGTTTAAAAAGACATACATGCACGTAAAGATAACTCGTTTAATGTTACGCAGGGCATTCCTGCTTATAGTTATAAGGTCTGTAGACTGATACTGACAAACTGGATGAAACTGGATAAAACTGGATAAAATATTGATGATTTTTCACCGATTGCCTCCAAACCGGATTCGTTAGGGAATTAGTCTTTTGAGAAAGTTAGTGCTTTTAAATATTATTAAAATCATCATCACATAAAAAAGGTCAAACAAAGAATTATAACATTTAAAGTCTGCATTCTATTGGCACTTTTATATGGGGGCAACGCCAAACGCCAAACGCCAGTGCACTTTCAATAACGGATAAAATTGTAGCAACAACAAAAGGTGCAAAGTGCGGTCGAGACGAATGTGTGAACTCGTTAAGGGAGGGGAGGGGATAAAACAGCCCTTACAAAGACATGCGATCCGTGTAGGAGAGGTGTGAAGTGTACGGACAAAAGGCCGTAGCCGTGGGCCGCCTGATCCTTTGAGGAGAACCGCATTACTGGGCACCCCGCGGGCATATTTAGCCACAACAAAATGTCTGCCCGAAAACAGTTAAAGTCTCCAATTATTTCAACTCGCTTGGCTGCTAAGTACGCTTGGCGGCCATTTTCACTTCACGCTTGTATACCTTTCAGTTTTTGAAATCGGTTTAAGAGCTTAATCCTGCAGGCTGTAAATAGAACTCGGTCGGGGTTACAGATCGGAGCCCCAAAGGGTTTTTTAGGCGATAAAAACAAGCTTAAGTAATTTCATTCTAATACCAGTTTATATGTAAGTGAACGAACTGACACGTTAATCAATTTGTAGCCTAGCTTCAGCTTGTGTAAGAAGCCAATATATATTTGCATTTTTTTCTTAGCAAACGAAGTAGGCCCTATGTTGAGAAAGTATGACATCGTCAAAAAGATCGATTTGGAAATTTTAAGAATATCAGTTTTTTTTAATTCTAAAAAGATAGTTATTATTTAGGATGTAGCCAAATAAACACAAATTGAAACGTATAAGTTCTTTAGGATGTAGCCAAATAGACACCAATCAAAACTTATAGGTTGTTTAGGATGCAGCCAGACACTGGTAAAAAACGTACAAGTTATTTAGGATGTAGGTAAATATACACCAATCAAAACGTAAATGTTATTCTGATGTAGCCAATTATACACCAATCAAAACCTATTGGTTATTTAGGATGTAGCCAGACACCAATCAAAACCTGTTGGTTATTTAGGATATAGCCAAACAGACACCAATCAAAACCTATTGGTTTTTTAGGATATAGCCAAACAGACACCAATCAAAACGTATAGGTTCTTTTGATGTAGCCAAAAAAAATGTATAGGTTATTTAGGATATAGCCGAACAGACAAAAATCAAAACGTATAGGTTATTTAGGATGTAGCCGAACAGATACCAATCAAAACGTATAGGTTATTTAGGATGTAGCCGAACAAACACCAATCAAAACGTATAGGTTCTTTTGATGTAGCCAAAAAAATGTATAGGTTATTTAGGATATAGCCGAACAGACACAAATCAAAACGTATAGGTTATTTAGGATGTAGCCGAACAGATACCAATCAAAACGTATAGGTTATTTAGGATGTAGCCAAACAGACACCAATCAAAACGTATAGGTTCTTTTGATGTAGCCAAAAAAAATGTATAGGTTATTTAGGATGTAGCCAAATAGACGCCAATCAAAGCGTAAAGGTTATCGCTTTGAAAAATGGACTTCAAGAAATATTGTCGAAATTGCATAATTTCTCGAAATAAGTTCATCTGATTTTACTTAAATTTCTGTCGTCAGAAAATTCTTAAGTCAATGTAGCAAATAAATAAAAGAAATTTACGATTTTTCTCTTCTTTAACACAATCGTGAATGTCTTTTATTTAACATTTACCACTCCGACTTGAGTAATTTCATTTCTATATTTTAAAAACAAAGTTTCGATCTACAAATTCAGTTAATAAATCAAATTTTGTTTTTTAGGAAAACAACATTTTCCAAGCGTTGTTTGTACTCGCGCCAAAAGCGCTCTTGTAGTTCTTTCTAGCAAATTTTTAGAGCGCTACCATGATAAGACACATTCCTGGAACCTTGCACCTTGCAATGAGAACAGATCCTGATCTCTAGATCACTTTTTGAGGTGGTCGTTTTATATATATATATATATATATATATATATATATATATACACATATATACATAATGTGTGTGTGTGTGTGTGTGTGTGTGTGTGTGTGTGTGTGTGTGTGTGCGCGCGCGCGTGCGTGCGTGTTTTAGCAAGCTCACGTTCGCAATTTTAGCCCGCTTCGGTTCAAACTTGGTACAACCGTTTAAAATAACAAGAAACTTTTCAAACATTATAAAAAAAACAACCCGTCTCATTCAAATGATAAATTCTTTCTCCGGAATCCAATAACAACCAAAAAGGGGATTCAAGTATTAAGCGTCTCCCGTACGACAGGAAAGTGGAAAGGGAACGGGGAAAGCCAATTTCCATACCCGACATCAGACCTTACAAAGATGTGTATAAATATTGTGTTGATCTGGTATCTGTTACCATGGTAACAACATGGAGGGACACCTGATAGAGTGAACCAATTTGCCGGCAATTGGCTTTAGAGTATCGCAGCGTGATCGTGCAAGACCATCGGGAGCTTAACCTAACTCCTGCTCCCGTCTTTTTGTTCATAAAGACACGTTAAGCGCCAGAGCTTTGATAATTAATTAAAAAACGCTACGCTGACCGCTTCGACCCCGCATTGCTTTTATTTCTTTAATCTGCAAAAAGAAAAGCGATAAATGATTAATTTACTTTTAAACCTTTGACAATTTAAAAGGAAAAGATTATTTCTTAAATTACAATTATGCACGTTCGTTAAGCACGCGATTATATGACTGTAAAACCGTAAACGATTCAACTTTAACGGGTTTTTTTATTCAGTAATAAATTTTTATTTATTATTCGAGTACGATTGGTAAAAACAGAAAAAACAAGTTTGTTTGATCTCTATGGAAATGTATTTGCAATTTGTCGTATTTACTTTACAAATAAAACAAACTTAATATCACCTCGTATTAAAAGTAAATAAAAACCGAACTACTGCAATAACGAATTGTGGAATAAATAAATACTGCATGAACTCTCTGTTATAGCGTACAACGTACAGAATAAATTATCTGATTACACGACCAGGGTATCACAAAGAGATTTTTAGAGCTTTTGGTTCTTTGTGATTATACGGTTTCTTAATGCCTATTTTTTTTGTAAATGATACAAAAATCGCATTGCTCATATGCTTAAGATTATTAATTTCTATTATTATTTATATTTATACCAGTTTATTTTACGGCAGTAAATGCAATGTCGGAACTAGGACCTTGAGGTGGGTCAGTTCAGAGACGTATCAGATTGATCGGTGCCTTAGGCCCTTTTGACCTTTCTTTAAGATTTGAGGAACACCTGTTCAATCGTGTTTTTTTTAAGTACGAACTTATTAAGATTATTAGTAATCGTGGCTTTTTAATATCTGCTTATAGCCTATTAAATAGGGAATTTTATGGACTGGGATTTGGGTATCTAGGGATTTAAGGAATTTCAGGGAATCGTTGATTTACCCCCGGGGAGATTAGCGCTGTAGACGGTACAAATTTATAGCGAATTCTCATCGGATAATGAGCTATATTGTAGCGGCCAAGTTTTAAATTGCCGAACCAGATATTTTTCAATGTTCATTGTGTGTGTGTGTGTGTGTGTGTGTGTGTGTGTGTGTGTGTGTGTGTGTGTGTTTAGTGTAGATGAGTGAGAGCAGTATGAGCTAGAGGTACGGTGGGATCGCTAAGCCCATCAGCTGCTCACTTAAGCTGCCTCCGCCGGTATATCAGTTTATGTAATGTTAGTTTACTAATGTTTTTTTACGTTTTCGAAATTCGCTTCTATCACGTCAGCGAAACAGCTACGAGCGCGTTTGTTATTTATAAGCTGGATCAGTTAAAAGGCTATTAATTAGCTGATAAGAGATTCAGTTATCCTGATTTTAATTCGCACACAAAGTTGCCGATAAGTCTGACACGTGACAGTATTCGGGGGTGGAGTCCCTCCAGACACGTGGCAGGGCACTCTCTTCTGTCCGGCCGATGTGAGCTGGTAATTAATTTGGATAGAAGTGTGCCGCTTTAGTTGCATACCACGCATATGTCTGTCGCTATAACGCAACCCTAGTGTCAAAACGATATGCGGACGAATTAAACTACAAAAATACACTACAAAAATACAAAAAAATACACAACACGAAAACGTTAGATGAGATAATCGCGATACGCAGCTGTCTCGCTGACGTGATAGAAGCGAATTCAGAAGTATTTTTCTTTTTGAGATTCCGATTTGACCTTCCTTAGAATTTCAAATTACACGGGAAAAATTAACATTAACACTGACAGACGTCAACAATTTTTCTAATTTCGACTGATTTTTGAAAGTTCAAAACGCTAATTTGTGTAGTTTTAACAATGGTTTCGATCGTGAAAACAATATATATATATATATATGCATATATACATATATATTTTATTTATATATATATATATATATGCATATATACATATATATATTTATATATATATATATATATATATATATATATATATATATATATATAGATAGATAGATAGATAGATAGAGAGAGAGAGAGAGAGAGAGAGAGAGAGAGAGAGAGAGAGAGAGAGAGAGAGAGAGAGAGAAGGGGGAGGGAGCTTGTGTGTGTGGTTGTGTGTGTGTGTGTGTGTGTGTGTGTGTGTGTGTGTGTGTGTGTGTGTGTGTGTGTGTGTGTGTGTATTTAACTTTTAGCAACTCCTCAAAAAGTGATTAAGAAGTTAGGATCGGCGCTCATTTGAAGATTTAGAACGAAAGTTCAATATAGAATGAATGTTTCGCAACACTGTATCATCTCTTCCCAGAAACATTTAAAAACAGTGTACGTAAACAAAATATACAGTCTTTAGCCAAACGGCTATGAAATAAAATACGTTGCTGACGGACAGACACGCGAAAGGGTTTTTGATTTTAGACGCCGCCCCAAAGTTGAGGCAACAGATGTACGATTGTACTTGTAATTCCCCTTCACCCCACTTCTTCAGAAACAAAGACGGGCATTGATTTATTTGCAGCTTCAAATGATTCGTTCGCGCATCGACACGTTCTTTTCGCTAAATTTGGAACTACTTTGTTACTTATCCTGTATTACATTGTTACATTTACTTGTCATTTATCAAAATCTTATATAAGTTAATGCCAACGTTTTGTATGTTATGAGAAATGTATCTTTAGCTATTATAGTCTCGGCTATACGTTGATTATTAATGTTGGACTGGGCAAGTAGTTTAATGGTGTTAAAATCAAAATTTTGCAAAATCCTATCTTAGTGCACTTCGACATTGTTGTAAGAAGATACCCTAAAAATTTCAAGTCTCTAACTATAATAGTCTCGGCTGTACGTTGATTATTAAATTTGGAGTGGGTAAGTAGTTTAATGGCGTTAAAATCAAATTTTTGCAAAATACTTTCTTAGTGCACGCCTATACACTAACATAAATGTACCCTGAAAATTTCAAGTCGCTAGCTAAAATAGTTTAGGCTCTGCCTTGATTATGAATCAGTCTGTCAGTCAGGACTTCTTTTATATATTAATATTTAATATTTATATTAATAATAATATTTATATAATAATAATAATATTATTATATATTATATATATATATTATTTATATTATATTATAATAATATTTATTATATTAATATAATAATTATTATATTTAATATTAATATTAATATTTCGTACATCCAAACATCTCAAAGTAAAACCATGACAGCTTTTTATTTTTTCAGTTGAGTAAATTAAAAAAATGTTTTTCTGCGTAGAATTTATTACTTTTTCAGCAGGGTAACATTAACATGTTTCTAAAAAGAATGTACTGATAACAATATAGAAAAATTTACAATAAATTGTTTTATAATAGAATAACAGTGGTTGTATTAAAGTTAAGTGCAAAACGTACATGTGCTATTTGCAGTTATGTTACTTCCATGGTATCTTCAGTGAAGAAGACCATGAACCGAAACATACAGGGTAAAGTAATTTTACCAGTTTGATATGTGTTTTGTTCATGTCAAATTAATTAATTTTAATTTTGTAACAAAATAATTTTTTGTGTTAAACACTTATAAATGATTTTATTGCGAATGTAACTTACACCTGCGATCGTACCAAGCGGTTAGGTGAGGTTGAGGTTGAGGCTGTGGGTAGACAGATGTGTTGCAGTCAGTATTGGGTAATCATTTCGCCCAGTTTTGTTAGCCTCTTGAAATGTGAATGATTGTTTTTACAGGCGGCGCACACGGGAATTAAAGATTTAAAGTGCGGCAATGCCTGCGTTGTTTTCGAATTTATGCTAAATCAATTTTAAACTTGCAATGTCGGTAGAAAAAATTTTAAACTCGATCATTCATCTACGCTGTATTGCAGCGCTTAAAATTAGCCGCAGTCAGGCGATATTAATGTGTGCGATATATCGAAACAAAGGTAATTCGAGTTTATTAATAATAAAAATACATTTTCACCTTGTACCTACATAAGTAAAAAATGTAAATGTCCATTTGTTCAAAATCGTAAATCTTCGAAAATTCTTCACCGATTGTTTTGAAATTTTGATAGAACTTTGCATTCGAATAAGGGCATGCAAAGTTTGTTTTATCTATCTAGCTGCCTGTCTGTCTGTTTGTTCGTGTTTTTGTCTGTCCGTCTGTTTGTCTGTCCGTCTGTTTTCCCGTCTATCCGTCTGTCCGTCTGCCCGCCTTTCTGTCTGCCCGTCTATCTATCTATCTATCTATCTATCTATATATATATATATATATATATATATATATATATATATATATATCTATCTATCTATCTATCTATCTATCTATCTATCTATCTATCTATCTATCTATATATATATATATATATATATATATATATATATATATATATATATCTGCCTGTCCGTCTGTTTGCCCGTCTATCCGTGTTTTTATCTGTCCGCCGTATGTTTGTCCGTCTATCCGTGTTTTTATCTGTCCGTATGTTTGTCCGTCTATCCATCTGTTTGTCTGTCTGTCTGTTTTTCTGTCTATACGTCTGTCCGTCTGTTTGTCTGTCCGTCAATCCGTCTGTCTATCTATTTATGTATCTATCTATCTATCTATCTATCTATCTATCTGTCTATCTATGTGTCTGTCTATCTATCTATTTATCTATCTATCTGGAGCCTCCTCGGTGGCCTAGTGGATAGCGTACTAGGCTTTCACCCCGAGGACCCGGGTTCGATTCCCGGCGATGGCTTGGCATTTTCATACGCTATAAATCATCCCATCGTCTGCATTAGCCCAAGTGTGCACAATAGTCGGACGTTAAAAAAAAAAAATCTATCTATCTGTCTGTCTGTCTATCTACCTGTCTATCTGTCTGTCTGTTTGTCTATCTGTCTGTCTGTCTGTCTGTCCGTCCGCCATCCATCCATCTATATCTACCTATCTATCTATACACACACACACACACACACACACACACACACACATATATATATATATATATATATATATATATATATACCTATATATATATACCTACCTATCTACCTACCCACCTATCTATCTATCTATCTACCTATCTATTCTATCTGTCTGTCTGTTAGCTATCTCTCTCTCTCTCTCTCTCTCTCTCTCTCTCTCTCTCTCTCTCTCTTTCTATATATATAATCGGCGATGATAACCTTAACGGTTTTTCGCCGGAAAAAAATATATCTATATAAATATAAAAATGTAAACTTCATTTCTTCAAAATCTTAAATCTCCGATAACTCTTCACGGATTGTTTTGAAATTTTCCAAAAAGTTACATTACAAGAGCATGTTTTTATATACCTATTATTATATAAATGTCAAACCTGTAACAGGTAAAAGTATTCTTTTTTGAAAAACAGCGCCATCTTTTGGCAACACACGCTATATGAAATATTTTACAATTCCATTTCAATGTTTCCGAATGCATTGTTAAATTGAACCAGACTGACACACAGCAACGCGTGGCCGGGTACAGCTAGTTTATAATAAATAAATTACTTAAAGGCATTCTTTAGACTCGCAGAAAAGATACAAATTAGTCTCAGTAAATAAAGTAACAACGACTGTATCCCGTTCTTGTTGTGCAGACAAAAAGGAGAATGGTTCCGGATCGTCGCACGACCTCGAGTCCGTTGACGGTCGAGGGATGAGCGGAATGGATGACTGCGGCGGAGGAAGGGACGACGACGACGTCAAACCGAGGAAGATCCGACGCAGCCGCACGACTTTCACCACCTACCAACTCCATCAGCTGGAGCGAGCCTTCGACAAGACACAATACCCGGACGTGTTCACTCGGGAAGAGCTGGCCATGAGGCTGGACCTGAGCGAGGCGAGGGTGCAGGTAAATAACTGTTATACTTTTACATATAATGGCCGTGTCAAATTAAGTGTAGGCAGACTTACGTGCTGAACATAGCGGTTTGAAAAATTCTATAAAAGTAGATTCGCATTAGTCCGACTTAATTAGATTTCAAGGTCTATAAATGCAATCGTACTGTCGCGAGTAACAACGTTCCTGACCTTCGCCCAACCTGCATTTTGTAAACTTTAACTCGCTGCGCTCACTAATTTACAATTCGAGTTACAACGTAAATTTACAAATTTATTTCAATAAAATAACATTTATGATCATCGATTTGTAATTTTGTCATAAAGTTGCATTCGATAAAAGTCTAAAGTGATTGATTCGCAACTTGCCACTTGAGAAGGTAAAAGTGACAGACGTGGAGAGGGAGAAACGAAGCGAGGCGTGGCGTGGTGTCAGAGCCGAAACGCTTTTCTGTGCTTTCATATAAATATATGTAACTTCTGATTTTCTGTCGCTTTGTTTGTTAGACATGTTTGAAATACTGTTTCACTTCTCCGTGTAGGCAATTTAGGCTGGTTATTACTTGTAACTAAGGCACATTCAGAATTTAGGAAGATTTTAAAACAGAACTACCGCAAACGGTGACATAAATATTAATTTTTTGTTACTTTTGAAGCGTCATAAACAGCGGTAAACTTGTGGATTTCTGCAAGTTAGCGTCTCTAGCTGTGACGCATGGGAGCATACAGTTGGTGAACAATAGGTTACAAAAACGCGTCAACTAGACTAAGCTTCAGCTCTTTCCGCACGACTTCTGAGTTGTTTATCGGTGTTTCATTCAGTTTTGTAAATCGTTGCTACGTACGCGTGATCTTGTCTGGGACTGTACTTTTCACGATGACTGCAAGTAGAGAAATTCTCGTATACAGACGAATGCTGACGTCAGAGTAACTGACACCGTTGTCACAAAGGGTGAGGAAGGCACGAACGATTTTTATCAATCGGAGAACGACATGATCAGAGAGCAGCGAACGATTTCACACCCCTGATGGCGCATATTGTGCTTGTGTGTCTGCCATTGTGATGCTTGATTAACCATTTTTAATTGACATGCTTAACAATAAAAGCTTGCAACTGAGGGTTGTAAGGGAGAGGCTTATACGAGGAAACTCTCCAGGAGGTTACTCCCCCCCCCAATTAAAGAGCAAGCCACGAACAATTATCTCACCTCTAATATTTCCCTCCGTTCTCATTAAATCTGCTTCTTATATCATTCGATTGTTAGATTTAATGGCGGGGAAATAAAAATATAACAAGATCTGATGAGAGTGCAACCCTTACCGATCAACGTTATGTGCTTTACGTCTTTGAACTTTGTCCTCTGGTTAGTCTAGCGGTTAATAGAGAAGGGTTCGGGTTCGACTACTACGAGGGCCTGTAATTGTTATTGAAAGAAAGTCGATATATCAAATCGCGATCATTACTATTATTATCACTGTAGTTACATAACTTGTACTAGCGAATAATAAATAATTGGGACACGCAACTGTCTTGTTGACGTGACGGGAGAAAATTTCGGAAGGTTTTTAATTTATCTTACACTCTTTTTGAAACTATTTTGAGTTCACCGTCGTAAACAGCATCAAAAGTAGAATGTATTGGCTTTTCAAACTTCCAACGAAGTTTCCTGACCGCAGTCGAATTAAATTAATTTCGGATATTAAAAAAAAATTGATTTATACAATTATTGACGTTAATTACGATGATGAAATTGTATTTTAAAAAAACATTAAAGACAAAAAGTTGAGAATTTTAAAGATTTTAAATTGCCGCCATTTTGAAACTGCTAACTATTTTTGCTGGTTGACGAACTTACGAACTTGCTTTAGCTATTGTATAAATTAATTTTTGTGATAGATTTCAATAAAATGGGTTTACAATGGCTAACGAAGGAGTGATAAAACACACACACACACACACACACACACACACACACACACACACACACACACACACACACACACACACACACACACACACACACACACACACACACACACACACACACACACACACACACACACACACACACACACACACACACACACACACACACACACACACACACACACACACACACACACACACACACACACACACACACACACACACACACACACAACACACACACACACACACACACACACACACACACACACACACACATACACACACAAATATAATTTTGAATTTACTCAATTTTTCGTAATATTTTTACTGACGAATAAATCACGTGGTACTAGGCTACCTAAGCCATTTGCTACTAATTTGTCCGTTTTCCATTGGTAGACTTTGGTTTATACAGTAGCTTCATTGTGCTACTTGCATATTACTGGAATAACCTAACTTTACTTACAAATACGCTGTGGTAATGTTATAACGCAACAATATGGCCTTTTCGTCACTAGGCTATTAATCTAATTCATATTATATTTCTGAAAGTTTGTGTGTTTGTTTGTTTGTTTGTTATTCAATCACGCTTTAACCACTGGACCAATTGAGATGTAATTTGGTACGAATATGGCTTAAGTATTAGAGATACATATAGGCCTATTCGCGTTTTACAAAACGTCCTTATACTACTTACCCAGCCCAAAATAATTATCAGTTTTTAGTTTTGTACCATGTGTTAATTGTAGTTATTTACTGGACCTGAGATTTAGGCACCTGTGATTGACATAGATCTAATCCCATTTTTATTTTTACTGATTTATTCGTCAGTAAAAATATTACGAAAAATTAAGTAAATTCAAAATTATATTTGTGTGTGTGTGTGTGTGTGTGTGTGTGTGTGTGTGTGTGTGTGTGTGTGTGTGTGTGTGTGTGTTATCACTCTTACGTCAGCCATTGTAAACCCATTTTATTGAAATCTATCACAAAAATTAATTTATACAATTGCTAAAGCAAGTTCGTAAGTACGTTAACAAGCAAAAATAGCAGTTCAACTAGGCTATTAATGCAATAATAATGTGATTTTTATATATTTTTTGTTATTTATAAATTATTTTCTTATTTTGTATTTTTTTTGTTATTTTGTGTTTTTCTTATTTCTTTTTTACACGTCGCCAGAGGCCTTAGTCGAAATGGTAACTGCATTCGGAGACGGTCACCGGGAAAACGCCCGCCGCGCAACGAGTAAATGAAAAATTTCAAAATTCGTTTGCAGCGCGTAAAATTTAGAAATTGTTTTGATTTTATTCACTTAAGTTCCGCCACAGACACTGAAAAAATAACAAGTTTTTAATACAAAATTAAAACCGAAATTATATGAATCACAAACATTCGCGAAGGCGTAAACCTAAGAACGAAATCAACACCACGTGCGCATCTACCGCTGTCTGTTTCGGGCTCATGGCCTACCCTCCAGGACCCTCCGGTTCCACCAGTTGTGCGCAAGTACCACGTAACAACCTTAGACAAGTAGCAAATCTGGTTTTAATTTTTGTTTAATAATATTGTTGACAATATCATTAATAAATTTGATAAAACTTTATCTAGAGGTGAAAATAAATGTTCGAGATGTCTTCTTAAAAGAAGACAAATTGCTGATAACGATTGTGTTTTAAAAATAATTCCAAATCGATATGCAAATCTGTACCAAGCATTTCTACTTTTTCACAAACGCCGATAAATGTTCACAGTAACGTATATTTAAGGTATAATTATTAACAAATAAATTTGTATATGTGGTCCGAAGGTTTCAAAATTCGGTTATTTAACTTTTTCAAGCCAGTTAGATTATTGAAGTAGTAACTTGGCTCGAACTTCGGAAATTTTCAATATTGTCGTGAATTACCAGCTATCCTTCCAACAGAGCTGCTGCGCTTCTAAAATATTTATTGCGAAAAAACGTTTGTTTGTGTATCAAAACAAACAAAATAAAAAACGACCAGATTGTACCAAACAAACACGCAAGAACAATACTGTAACGCACTTTAACTGGTGAATGAGCTATTTATAATAACCGTTAAAGTTAGACACTCGAAACCGTGTTCAGTTTAGCATGTTTTGTGTTTGTTGAAAACTATACATAACTATAATCAGTAAAGCCGCCTCGGTGGTCTAGTTGATAGCGTACTGGGCTTTCACCCCGAGGACCCGGGTTCGATTCCCGGCCAGGGCTTGGCATTTTCATACGCTATAAATCATCCCATCGTCTGCATTAGTCCAAGTGTGCACAATAGTCGGACGTTAAACAGCGAAGTAGGCTTTCACCCCGAGAACCCGGGTTCGATTCCCGGCCAGGGCTTGGCATTTTCATACGCTATAAATCATCCCATCGTCTGCATTAGCCCAAGTGTGCACAATAGTCGGACGTTAAACAGCGAACTAGGCTTTCACCCCGTGGACCAGGGTTCGATTCCCGGCCAGGGCTTGGCATTTCATAAGCTATAAATCATCTCATCGTCTGCATTAGCCCAAGTGTGCACAATAGTCGGACGTTAAACAGTGAACTAGGCTTTCACCCCGAGGACCCGGGTTCGATTCCCGGCCAGGGCTTGGCATTTTCATACGCTATAAATCATCCCATCGTCTGCATTAGCCAAAGTGTGCACAATAGTCGGACGTTAAACAGCGAACTAGGCTTTCACCCCGAGGACCCGGGTTCGATTCCCGGCCAGGGCTTGCATTTTCATACGCTATAAATCATCCCATCGTCTGCATTAGCCCAAGTGTGCACAATAGTCGGACGTTAAAAAAAAAAGTAATTTGCAATTATATTAATAATTGTATTTTAATCACCATTGAAATTTGCAAAAAAATAAGATGTTTTCAAATTTCACTGAAAATTCTACAATGAAATTTAAAATGTGTATTCACTCATATTCTAACGTCTATTACGATGTAAAATCAGATTTTCAAAGATGTTAAAATTATTATATACTTTTTTAATAGCCATTTTGAAACGGTTACTATTTTCCGCCGTTTGAAACGTGTGATTTTAACACGATTTTTAACGATTTATTTAAAAAAAAAAGAAAACAACCATTTGATGATATTATAACGAAAACAAGTAAAAATGAATATATTTCTAATATAAGCGGCTTACGTTTAATAATAGCTTATTAAATTTATCGGAATGAAATCAATTACCGAGTTGTTAGACCGCGGGTCCTTCTGCCTCTCCACTCGACTTAGTCGTCCCGAAATACAATGATTTTATTTTTCGAAGAACCAATTTAAATGACAATAAAACTGAACAAGAGGTTTCAACGGTCGTTCACCAATGAAAAGAACGTTTCCAGACTAATTACTGCTTATATTTTGTGTGATAACGTTTGTATATTACTGTGATGGTCAGTGACCTCTCTTCTTGTTTTTCGTGGTAGATGCGCGAATGGTTAAAATCGTGGTACTTGCGCACAACTGTTGGACCCGGAGGGTCCTTACTCTCCTAGGTGAAACAGACCGCGGTAGATGCGCACGCGAGGGTAATTTTTTTTTTTTTGTGTTTAACGTCCGACTATTGTGCACACTGGGCTAATGCAGACGATGGGATGATTTATAACGTATGAAAATGCCAAGCCCTCGCCGGGAATCGAACCCGGGTCCTCGGGGTGAAAGCTCAGTACGCTATCAACTAGGCTACCGAGGCGGCTGAGGGTAATATTGTTTTCGTTCTTAGGATTACGTCTTCGCAAATGTTCGCGGTTCATATAATTACGCCATATAATAATTACGTTCATATAATAAACAAGCCGCCACGGTGGCCTAGTTGATAGCGTACTAGGCTTTCACCCCGAGAACCCGGGTTCGATTCCCGGCCAGGGCTTGGCATTTTCGTACGCTATAAATCATCCCATCGTCTGCATTAGCCCAAGTGTGCACAATAGTCGGACGTTAAACAAAAAAAAAAAAACAAAAAAAAAAAACAAAAAAAACCATATAATTACGGTTTTAATTTTGTATTAAAAGCACGTTCTTTCTGATTCCTTTGGTGGAACTTAAGCGAACGAAATCAAAATAATTTGTAAAAACACGCGCTGCAAATGTTTCATTTATTCAGTACCCGTTAGAACACCTGAGGGTTAACCTTGAACTTTATACAGAACATCACCCTTTCTACCTGAGTAACCTCTTGTGCGGATGGTTTTCCCTAAATGGTTTCCCTAATAGTAATTATTGTTACAAGTGAAACATTGACCGTTATTAGATTTAAACTCTCCGTGTACGTCAATGCTATACCAGTAAGTTATTGTTATGGTTGTATTACACACTTTCTCACTTGTGCTATTGGCAAGTTTCCATGGCAGTTATCATGGTAAGACCCAGACCCGACATCTTGAAATGAGCATCGATCCAGAAATAAGAACGTTAGAAAGTGTTACTATTTGTCTTACACTTGTTTTGCACATCCAATGTCATCATATTTAATCAGATTTAAAATCTGCATATACTGAATGAAATTTCAAAATAAAAATAGTATTTTATGTCGATTTAAGGCGGGTTACGACAGTAAAATCAGATTTTAAAAAAATTGTTACACGAAAAAAGTAATTTTGTTATATTTTTATAGTAAAATACGAATTTAATTACGTATCAAATTATTTGTTTTAGACTATGTTCGATCTTTTTGAAAATAATTTCATGTAAACTTATTGATTTTTTCCGCTACGCGTTCGCTATATTTGAGTAAAATTTGATTAAAATCGTAAAGTCCGATTTTGAGAAATGATTTTGAAATTTGTTTTGTTTAAAAAAGTGGGTGAAAAAGTTTTCTTTTTAATTAAAAAAATGTACGATCTAAGCAGACTTATACGCCAAATTCTATGAAAGCGGTAAATTATTTAAGCTTCCAGGTACTTGTACATGCGTACAGACGGACAGACAAAAATCACGTTTTTGGATTCTAGTAAGTCAGACAGATTTAACAAAATTTCAATATCGGCTAGTTAGAATAATGAGAACGAAGGCTTAATTTTACGGTCTCGAAATAAACACTTTGAGTTCCTCAGCAGACAGACCGGTGCCTTAACCACATCGACCACCGAGCAATATTTATCTGTACATAACTGTATTTATACTCGTAGTTCGTACAGGCAAGTGAGAAAGTAATGACGTTTTTGTAGTTTAACGTCTTTATACCTTTTGGCCTAACGAAGATGGAACATCCAGGAGATGGACGTAAGATTAAGACTATTACTAGAGGAAGGGATAGTTCAACCCCAGGCACTGCGATCGACTGACCTATTGTGCAACTTACCTCTTAAAATACCTAGTTCAGCAGATTGGTGCCCCTAATAAGTTCCAACAACCCACTGACTAGCTCACTCTGCTGAAGATCTCTAGGGTCTTGGAAACCAAAAACCCCTAGCCTCCTACTAGCAAGAGCCTCACAATCATAAATTATGTGACCTGCAGTTTCCTGCACAATCTACACACGGTTTCTCCGTGATACACACCTATCCTGTTCACGTGCACCCTCAGAACACAGTGCCCTGTTATTAGCCCCATGATCCTCCTGAGTTGTGCTCTGCCCAGAACATCTGCTGCCCCTTTGATTCCTCCAGAAGGAACTTTGCTTAAGGGACGTTTACTATGGGAATGCCCATGAAGGTTGTCCCATCTTACCTGGTCATGTAATCCACCCATTAATTGCGGACCTGGCCAACGATAGAGAAATCCCTAAAGCCGGCTCAGGTCCGATAAACTCAGATGCAGGTTTGGTCCAGCCAGTCGGTCTGCCTCCTCATTACCCTCAACTCACCTATGCCCCGGAACCCATTCTGTCCGGGTTATCCCAGGACAGAACGTCAAGGTTCTTCCAACACTTCCAGACCAGCTTGGACCGTATTGTAGGACCTGCAAGTGCTTTTATTGCTGCCTGACTATCGGTATGAATAGGAATACGTGCCTTTTTGAAGCCCCGATCCAAGTTCTCCCGAACACAGTCATTAATGGCCACCACTTCAGCCTGAAATACTGTTGTATGCTGTCCCAGGCTAATTACTTTCTTTAACTCCGGTCTCAGACCGTACACCCCAGCACCAGTGCATAACGTTGTCTTGGAGCCATCTGTATACCATCCTAAGTCTCCAGGTTTTCCCGACACACGATCTCTCCCCTCAAAGGGTCTAGATACTATGTGCCGTTTAACCACCTGATCAGTCCCCATCATCAAGATTGGGTCAAAGATCTTGTCTGTTATTCTAGCATGCCCACAGAGGACCGTCAATACCACGTAACTAACTGTACTGACACATTTCGATCCTGGTTAGAAATAATAATCCTATCGAACTGTTCGCTAACTTACCAACTGAGCTACAAGCGCTCCTCAGTACAGTTACTGGACTACAGAATCGTTCACTTCGGGATCATCTATTTCCGATTTGTATGTTAGCTGCAACACCGATGTAAATACCCGAAGTCAGATATCTCTTTAGTGTTAAACGTCCTAATCGAACCGATTAACAAATTAATCACCTTAAAATAACATTTAAATACAAGAAAAGAAGGCGATTTCATTAGCAATAGATTAGATTAAATAAGCATTATAGGATGACATTGTGTTGGGTGGAAAACAATTTCAGCGCGTTTTCCTTGCCTTTAATTGCGTCGAGTGTCTAACCGTGTAAAACAGGATCTCTGCGCAGTTTTTCAACGTTATTTGCAATACGGAAATACTGAGTAAATTATCAGTGAGTAGTAATTAATCGGTAAGGGTAGTGTAACTTTGGGGAGGGAAATGATTGAAAAAAGAATTATAAAATATTATTAAAACGTCACTGTTGTAGCCTATAGTTAACACATCACAAAACGTAATACTAAATAACTCAGTTGCAATGGGTAAGTAGTATAATGGCATTTAAATATTTATTATTCACACCTACCAATATATGACGTATAAAACGTCACTGTTATACAGTTAACACTTGTCATAAAACTAAATACTAAATAAAGTTGGACTGGGTAAGTAATATAACGGCGTTTAAATATTTATTATTCCCACCTACCAATATATAATAAACGTATAAAACGTCACTGTTACACAGTTAACACGACACAAAACTAAATAATTAATTTGGACTGGGTAAGTAATATAATGGCGCGAACATACAAGTTTTCACTTCAAAAATACATTTTAAAACAAAAATATATATATAAGAGCGTGATGCGTGACGGCAAACTGAATTTTTTCCCGTGCAAAACATACATCCATACCTCGCCATAAGAAGTAGTATATAAGTACATGCGCCACCTCGGTGGCCTAGTTGATAGCGTACTGGGCTTTCACCCCGAGGACCCGGGTTCGATTCCCGGTCAGGGCTTGGCATTTTCATACGCTATAAATTATCCCATCGTCTGCATTAGCCCAAGTGTGCACAACAGTCGGACGTTAAACACAAAAAAAAGAACGAAAAATTAAAATACACAGAGGAAACAATGTGCTAATTGATTAACACTAATTTGTACTTTAATAAGAGTTGGGCAACTTTACCGTTTAAACGCATTTAATCTGAAAAAATAACGTACAAAAAGCGAGACATTCGAACAATAGATAAGGAAACATAAAAGAGTGACTAAAGTAGAATTAATTAAACAATATAAATCAAATAATGTCACAAAAACTTTGCTCAACTTCAGGCCCATGTCGGCAGTGAGAGGTGGGGGGGGGGCTCGGCCACGCCGTAATGGTCTTTCACAAAGAGAATTTAAACTAAAGTACTTTAAGAGTACGCAATTATATTCATTAAAATTTTTAGGAAAAGAATGAAACTAATTACTTTTAGGGGGTGAGAGCCCTTCGGTGTAATTAATAGTCCTTTATATACAGTTTTATGAAAGGAAAAATACACTAAATGTCCCGTTCCGAATGGCGTGCATCTCTCACTGAATTAAACGGTAATTGGAGGCCAATTTGGAATGCATTAATCCGCGCGCCAAATTGCCTTCGATGGATTGCGCTAATTCTGAACTCGATCATTTAATGTATTGTTCGCGGCAATTGGCACCATTGTTGTCAGCTAGCGACAATGGCGGCTAATCGGATGTCCAAATAGAAGCTGCCTCGTTGCTAACGACCCTTTCATTATACCAAACCCGAGCTCCTCTGGTTAACTTAACTTCTATCAACTACTTAGACTGCATTGCCGGTAAACAAAATTGTAGTTAATCGTTCTTCGCTGTGTTAGTGATTTGAACGAGCGGGTAGCAGAGGAGATGCGATGTGTGATTCTTGAATTATTAAAGTAATTGTTTCAAAACGAAATTTTAACTTCTTGCACGAAACAAAGCACTGAACATTTATTGAAACGAAGTCTCTGATTGAACTAGAAAATTCGGAATTCGCTTTGTATCTTTGACACGCAGTTTTGGGCAAACGCAGCAACCGATTGTTTTGAAATTCCGTACGAAGATGTCTTGTACAAAGCCCGAAGTATTTGTAAGAGTTTGTTCATTCGCTTCCTTTTCAAGCAGTCTCTGATTTAATTGTGACGAATGAAGTTGCTGGCTATTTTCTGTAATACTGGCTGAACGGCAAGACCTATCATAATTTAGACCGCTCTGTGGGGAATGACCATAAAATTTCCAAAAAGTTACGAGCCCATAAGAGCGCTGTTGTATTGCGAGTTCAACTGTTCTTTGAATTACCAGTATAAGTACTATCGATGTTTACAAATAGCATTTCCTCGAATGATTCGATAATTGAACAACTTGTTTCAGGTTTGGTTTCAAAACCGTCGCGCCAAATGGAGAAAGCGGGAGAAAGCTTTAGGCCGCGAAACGTCTGGATACATCCACCCCGATCCATCTCAGGGTAAGCTGTTCATGTTTTAGCTCATATATTCACAGAAAATACGTATTATTAGTCTGTATAAGAGATATTGTTACCTTTTGGAAATTCGCTTCCATCACGTCAGCGAGACATCAGGCTGCCAATATCACTGACATAGTGAAACGTGGCTTGTTTCAACTCAACCGTTTGGCACTTGTTTGTGTGTTTGTGTACGCTGTTTTGGCTAAATATATTGAGCGATTTTTTTTGAAATTTTGGTACAAAGGTATGAACGCCTAAAGTGCGTGTATAGTTATTTTCATTTCGACGGCGTTTGATTTAACGATGACGAGTAGTTACTGACTATATCCTGTAATTTTGTTTCCTTAAGGTCCATACTTTATGCATGTTTTAGTAATGAGGGCGAGGGATCAGCGTTAACGGTAAGGGAAAAGGAACAGGAGTAACTGCGGCTAGAACTAAGAATCTTTAGGTGCAGAACAGAAACGAAGCAGATTGACCTGTGCTTTAGCCACATCAACCCTGAGCCTGTAATACCGCGTGAACGGCTAGACGTATGAAAATTTTGATAGCTTCATGGAGAAAGGCCTAAGAATTTTCAAAAATTTGGTTCAGAAACATTTTTAATAAATATTATGATTACCGGTTAAATTGGCAGAAAAGCGGGAAGCGCGTCAGAGTGTTGCCGTGGAGCGGTGGCCAGACAATTAACAATACCCTGAGAGGTTTACTGTTCTTTAGACTGTTAATTATTATTTTTTAAAATAGTTAAGAATGAAGATTTTAAAGTTAAACAGGTTTTAACAATTCAGAAGGTAACTACTGAACTTTAGAGAATAGATTCTGACATATGTGTATTGTTCGCAGGATTTCCGCCCGAGCTGGCTGTCCACGCCCAGTTAGGCATGCCATCGATGCAGCCGGACCCGTTCTGGCCGGCCCTGGGCTTCAACCCCGCTGCAATGTTTGGCCTCTGGGGCAAGACGGCGCCCTTGCACAACCTACTCTCTCACTACATGTTAGCCGGCGGCAATCTTCCCGTCATAGCAGGCGCACCGTTCCCCATCCCGACTGCCAGGACATCACCGCCTCACGACGGAGGCTCTACGCCCAGTCCTCCGATATCGCCAGCCTCTTCTGAATCAAGGAACAACAGTATCAACGCTTTAAGGCTCAGAGCCAAGGAAGCTTTGTTCCCCGGGACCTCGACTTCGTCGCCAACGTCGGCAGCTTTGACTCTCAACCAAATCCGGCCGGAATCGTAAGGTCGGACAGAGTGTAGTGTCACCACCGTGGTAAGGTGGAACAGACTGTAGTGACGTGCAAATAATTGGTACTTTATTTATTTTTGTTTTCTTACGACTCTGATACTCGTTCATTAGTTCTTAACTCTTCTCTCAGGCGGTCTTTCTCTAACAATGGATTTAGCACTTTTCGGCTATCGAATTGCCATCTTTAGAACTGTGTGTTTTTTAGAAAGTATATTGTAACAGCACATATCTCTTCTATCACTAACTTTAAAAAATCAAAACGATTGTTCAAGATTTTATTTTGTGCATTGAATTTTTGTGGCATTTTCAGCGACCATACTCACACAACACATTAGCCACGCGCATGCGTGTCGATGATATTAACGTGAAGGACGTGCAAAGGTTCTAATGAAGGATATGTTCCACGGGAAATCGGAAAAGCAAAATAAAAATACGTTAAGAACGAGAAAAAATGTCGCGACAGGTCATGCAGAAGGCCTTTGTTAAACGATAGTAACTTGAGAGTCGAAAAGACATTAATTTTTGAAATTAAAAGATTGCTTTACAGAAAGACGATTTCAATTTAACATTTTTAATTAGTACAGCAGTCCTAAGATCATGAACAATGGTATTTTGCAGTCAAAGTATTGCAAAAAATCGTAAAATATTTACAATTACAATATTACAAAAAACTGTCTTATTGCTGTTTAATTATTTACAAAAAAAAAAATACTTTTTTAAATTTTAAGTACAATATTGCACAATTAACATATGTTTTGTTTATTGTTACTTATCTGAACGTAGCACAGTTTGAGTTTTGTTTTTATTGATAATTTCTTTTATTATCGTAAACGTTTTGTAAACAAAATTCTAATTTGAAATAGCTATTCCCATTGACCCACAGGCTTGTACCTCAGTTACATTAACTATTGACGTTCAGTGCTATTCTTGAATGTACGGTACTAGTTATTATAATTGATACAATTTATTTTACTCTCTTCGTAGTGAAGGAAGAAACATACTGTTGTATGTTGTTTTCCGTGGCCAGAACTTACAAAATGGCCTCGAAATGAATTTTTTGTGTTATTTCTTTTACGATCGATTTCATAACCTCTTCTCTGTGTGTATCACGCAATTTTTTAGCGCGACAACAAGAGAAAAAAATCACTCGATTTAAAATACGTTACACTAAACCAAAACCTCTTGGCATGGCGGGTACGTGGAAGTGTGAGGCACCAAATTTAAAAGAAATTTTGCACTTAAATCGAATACGTTGTTAGAATTTAAAAAATACGGATTTTTGAGCTTGTAACGAAAACCGTAAATGTAATTTTCGACTTGAATCTGAATAGGGCACCCCGTTGTACGACGGTAATATCAATGATGAACCCGAATATGTACCTTGAATTAGGCTTTAAAACACTAAGCTTTTAAAGGGCTACAATTCTTAAATTTTAGAGTGTTTCATTACTTGTGTTTCGGCGTTTGTATCTGGAATGTACGATAAAAAATATTTTTTCCAAAGCAAAATTGTCGAAATTTTCCACCCTTACATTTTATACCATCTTTAGGGTTGGAATAATGTATTCCATTAATTGTGTTTACAGTAAAAATGTTAAGTTTCAAGAAGATCTGACAAATATAGTTTTTCCAATAAAAACTTTTTTGCATTTCGCCTCCTTTAAGGGTTGAATATTGGAAAATCGTTTCTTAGTGCAACCCTAAGAGGCGATTGTGTGTATGTTGTGTAGGGTGTCATATACAGAGAAAGTTCCCTGATGGATCCGACTGTGTCGTTAAAATTGTACCGTTTTTAGTTCTGAGGCTTTTGAAAGGCTAAGAGTACTTCTACTAAAAGTATAGCATGAAATGTAAACATCATAAAACTTCTGGTTTATTTATAACAATAAAACAATATCATTAATCATTACTCTATCAATTAAAAAAAACCATTTCGTCTGCCATATTTCAGAACAAAAATTATAAAACGTGTTCGAAATAATGCCCTTTAGAAGAACGTTTTTTTAAAAAAAGATCATGGAAGTTTTGTTACTAAAACGCATTGTTAAGTTTAATAAACAGTTATATTGTGTAACAAAGTAACTCTAAAACCTGTAACTTACCAAAGTATTTAGTAATTACCAAGTAAAAAACATAGTTAACAGTTCCGTATTTTTGCAATAGCTCATGCTATGGTTTTACTGTAGCGTTAGTGACAAACCTTTAGAAGAAACACGCTATTCATGTAGACGTAGACTTTACAGTCTGCATTAGTTAAACATATAATTTTAAGATTTTGCAAAAAGAAAAACTTAAATATTATTTTTGTATACAAATTTTAATTTAAACAAAACTGTTAGAGACTTTAATGTATGGATATTACATTAAGTTCTATGAAAAACAATACAACAGAAACTTAAATATTGTCGGTTAGATATTGTTTTTCAATTTTACTGTTAAAATTTTACGCAAATTTGCTTGTGTTTAGTTTCTCAAAAAACGTTCATCAGATTGTGCTTAAATTTTGGTCTTACGTGAAGAACTACAACTCAGTTCGCGATACCATATTTTATTATATTTTTTTGGTGTTTAACGTCCGACTATTGTGCACAATTGGGCTAATGCAGACGATGGGATGATTTATAGCGTATGAAAATGCCAAGCCCTGGCCGGAAATCGAACCCGGGTCCTCGGGGTGAAAGCCCAGTACGCTATCAACTAGGCCACCGATGCGGATACTACCATGTTTGAAATAATCGCGGCACGAAACTGTCTCGCTGACATGATGGAAGCGAATTTCCAAAAATTATTTCTCATCTTACTGATACTCTGATTTCACTATCTTTGAAAATAAGAACCGCCATCAAATTAAATTTTCAATTTCGACTGGTTTTCAAAATTGCTAATTCACTAAGTTTTTGACACTGATTACGATAGATTTTCAAAAACGTTTAAGACAAAATACGCTTACGAAATTTTACAAAATTTGAAATGCCCGCCATTTTGAAAACGTTAAACGGAATTTGGCGGCTAATGAACTTGACTAAGCTACTACCGCAATCGAATTGTGCCAAGTTTGAAGTTCCAAGTTCCAAGTGCCAAGTTCGGTAACAATCTTACCGAATTGTTAACGTGAATGTAATAAGTCATGCACGAGGTGTGGTAATTAACTGGACTGACGCTACAAAACATTACAGAGTTTCTTCCCTTCAATGTACTCTGCCGCCTCGGTGGCCTAGTTGATAGCGTACTGGGCTTTCACCCCGAGGACCCGGGTTCGATTTCCGGCCAGGGCTTGGCATTTTCATACGCTATAAATCATCCCATCGTCTGCATTAGCCCAAGTGTGCACAATAGTCGGACGTTAAAAAAAAAATCAATCCTGCTTGCCGATCCCTATAACGCTTCATACGAATTTTCCTTGCACAAAGCAGTGCTACAAGTCAGCTTGTTGGGAACGTCAGTCTCTTTTGCTTTCACCGCTTCCACACTGTGAAATCTTGTCCCCATAAGCTCCGATTTTACTTAGGAAATAAAAAAAGTCACAAGGGCCATGTCGGGCGAGAACGGTGAGTGGTCCTCTAACGCAAGAACGCCTTCTCAGACGATGGGGAATGGGCAGATACATTGTCTTGGTGAAGCATCTAGGAATTTTTTTTTATATACTTCTTTTCTGCTACGATTATCGTCACTACGTTCAGTATAATAATCTGCCTTCCCTAGTCTCGTCAATTCTACTTTCGTCGACACGTTTCGGAGAACCTCCATCTTCAAAAACTATATCTATACTCTGATATGGTTTTGAGTATAGGTATAGTTTTTGAAGATGGAGGTTTTCCGAAACGCGTCAACGAAAGAACTGACGAGGCTAGGGAAGGCAGATTACTATACTGAACATGTAGGAATTACTGTTCCACGAAACGGGTTTGCATCTTTTCAGGTATAGGTATGTCTCATTTATATTTTCTCTTATATAAAATACGGGCTATATATCGTGTATTTTAATTAACCTCAAAAAATAATGTAGAGACCAGGATCGGCGCTCATTCAAGGTCCCCTGTCTTACCATGATGGCCGCTCCAAATTTTCCAAACAAAATTCACTAAAACAGAATCTGAGGAGTTTATTTTTAGTTCTTCCAACTTCAAAAGTTCTACACATATTTACGTTAAATAATTTCACATAAGACCAAATATCAAATAAAATCTGATTAACAAATTTTTTTTAAACGAGCGATTCTCTTTTGGTAGATTTTGATCTTTACTTTTGAAACTAACTGTACAGTGACGTACGTACTGGACTACTACAACCAATACTTAGCCTATTTATCCAAAATATCTTAAAACGACGTAATGTTATCTATTTGTTATCAATATGGTTTTTAGAAAAAGAATGACTTTGTTGAAATTCGAATGAATTTATTGAAAATATCAAAATAAATTTAAAATCAAACCAAATAGGTTTTTAACCAAATTAATAGTTGTAAATAAAATGTAAAAGAATTATTGTTTAGCTGTAAATGTATTGTAAATACATAGTGCATCTGTGTACATCTAGTTTTAAGAGAGTCTATTTGTTACCTTAACTATATAAACATACATTTTTGTACTTTATTGTTATGTGTATAAAAACCTAAAGTATTGTAAGTAGATAGGAGTAAGCTTAATAAAGCAGTATACTTTAAATAACAAGTTATTTGTGTATTTTTTGTTTGTTTTCATAAAAGTATAGGATGGTCCACGGGTAATCGGACGTTTTTGAATCGCGTTTTACTCGACGACTGGTTGAGCGGGAGACCCGCAGTGGACATCATTCGACCCCCATTTCATGCCATTTAGTCGCCATTATGCCGCTGTGGATGAAAGATCATCGCGTGTTTGCGTACGATACTTTTGTAACTAGTGGTGAGTCCGTGGTTGAAACTCACTGATACTTCAGGCGTCACTTTCATATCGGGCGTCATGGTGAAATACCGAGTCGTAATACCATTTTAAGGTGGATCTGTTAGGAAAACAAATCCATCTGGCCCCACTCACTCTGGATAGAGTGAGAGAGGCAATTCAGCGCAGTCCCGGCCGTTGTGCTAGGCGTCACGCTACGGAACGTAGACTAAGAGCACTGTAAAGTGTATTACACAAGGATTTAGGATTATACAATTATAATTGTACAGAAGTTAAATGCTGCACGTCATCAAGATGGCAATAAGAAACCAGACTGAGCTAATCAAAGAACAGTTATTGGACAGAGTGGAAGCAAATTTTCGAGAAAGTCTGGAGATGTGTGTTCGTCACAACGGCCGTCATTTGGGTGATGTAATTTTTAAAAATTGAAGTAATGTAATTTTTCTTTTAAATGGCATAACTTTACACTCATTTCTGAATAAATAAAAAATATTTTTGTTTAGAACTAACGGAGCAGAGATTTTTTCAAAACCATCCGTTTCCTGTGGACCACCCTGTATAACGAATGACTGTCGTTCAAATAATAATAAATGAATTATAACAACACTTAGCTTTATAGCTGACGTACTGGAAGCGAATTTCAAAAAATGATACTTTTTTGAAAATTAGATTTTACCATAATAATCAGAATTAAACATACGATGGCTTTTTAAATTTTTCATTGAAATTTGAAAATTTTAAATGCTAATTTATGTAGTGTTTCACGCTGATTAAGATGGTGAAAAAGTTCAAAAAAAATGTAAGGCGAGAAATTTAAGAATTTTTATAAATTTCAAAAGACCGCTGTTTCGAAACTGTTAACCTGCTTTTACTGAACAACGCTTGTGTCGAAGCTAGTACAAAAATCGATTTTGTACCAAAAATTAATTTAAATGGGACCAAAATTGCAAACGTGGTAGTAAAATTTTCGACGACCTCTTAAAAAGCGATCAAGTGATCAGGTTCAGCGCTCATTCTAAGGTCTCGGGTCTGGTGACGGCCACGCCAATTCGCTACAGAAAACATCGTTGAAGATTCCCGTTTTTTTTAAACAATAATTAATTAATTAGTAACTTTCATACCGGAGCAAGTTGTATTTGTATGTCACGTCCCTTCAGGTTAGGTTATTTACTTCAGTGTGATTACAATAGCCAATGTGACGGAAAGACTTCAGTGCCAATCAAATGATAACATCTGCAAAACGACCAAAAATAATTTCCTCGTAATTATTTCACAAAGGACACACACCGTGTAAGTAAACAATGTTTTTGTTTACAAGTGTAATCGCATAAATGTGACACTGTTGCTGACGTGACGGTTTTGGGAAAATATTGTTGTTCATTGTTGATATTAATATTTTGTTGTCAGATATTTTTAGCTTTTGTGTCGAACGGAAGTAGCGTTTCCGTTTACAAAAATATGCTACCAGTCACTGGAACATCTACCGCTTCTCATCGCAAATATACATAAAAAAAATTAGGTTTAATAAAGCCTCATACTGAACTTTATAAAGCCTGCCGCTGAAACTTAATTTAATCTAACAAGCCGAAACAGAACACAGGAGCTTCAAAAAGTGGAAAGAAAAATATTGAAAACCATTAAGGCGATATCAAAGATTATTTGAAGTTCCTTGTTTGAGGATACCTCGATACCAGCTCAAACAGTACATTTTCCAATCGAAAATTTCTGATATATAACACATTATCATCCGTTAAAGATAATCGATTTGCTATTAATTAAATTTTAAATTAACAATATTTCTGTTGTAAATGTTTGAGGATAGATTTTGTAAAACGTTAAACGTTCCAGTTAGACAAAGTTGTCATATTAAAATGTTGTGATACATTATCGTAAGCCTGTACAGTAGCCCGATACATTGAGAGTGTTATATCGCGCTAACTGATTAAATTACAAAATAATTAATAGCAGACAAGTGGGACGGGGCTGTTATCAGCTGGGCCGCCACCTGCCACCGTCACCTGCTCACATAAGCTCGCTCAGCTCACGCAATACATGCGTCAATTTCGTTGAAGGTCAATTGAACATAGTTAGTTACACAACTTGGGTACAACTGTGGAGTTACTGTAGTTTTCAGGCTAAAGAGTGAATGTGATAGTATTGTAGCAAAGTTCCGTATTAACCTCAGTTAGAATACGGGGCTTGGCGCTATTAAGGGATATCCAGGGAAACTTGACAGCAAAAATTGAATCTGCAGATACTGCGGCAAGGGAGAGGAAACCCTCCTCACCTGCTGGTGTGGCTACAAGAAGAGATCCTGGGAAGTTACCAAATAGTATTTCAAAGAACAGTAGATCTCGCAGTATATTCTTCATTAACGTGCACATCGCAAGCAATATTTACAAAAAATATTACTGGACCAATTTTATTTGATATTTTATGCTCTTTCTCCTGTGAAGCGGTCAAAATTATGGTAGGTTTTGCCGTACAGCCAGTATTACAGGAAATAATCAGCAACAACACTCTTAATGTTAAACCAGAGGCTGCCATATTTGAAGGGGAGGGAATGGGAAAAATCTTAAACATCTTTCGGGCTTCATACATTATACATTCGTACCAAACTTCATAATATCGGTCAATGCGTTTGGCCAAAACTGGGTACACTCTTTATTGTAAATTAAAACCCGCTAATCTTGAAGAAAAATTGAATGGGACAATTTTTACAAATACAGTCGGTAGGACTTTATACAAAGTACCATCGTACCAGACTTCAAAACAATCGGTCAATACGTTTGGCCAAAACTGGGTACACTCTTTGTTGAAAATTAAAAGCAGATAATCTTGAAGCGACACCAAATGGGGAAATTTTTACAAATACAGTCGGTAGGGCTTTATAAAAGTACCATCGTACCAGACTTCAAAACAATCGGTCAATACGTTTGGCCAAAACTGGGTACACTCTTTGTTGAAAATTAAAAGCAGATAATCTTGAAGCGACACCAAATGGGGAAATTTTAACAAATACAGTCGGTAGGGCTTTATAAAAGTACCATCGTACCAGACTTCAAAACAATCGGTCAATACGTTTGGCCAAAACTGGGTACACTCTTTGTTGAAAATTAAAAGCAGATAATCTTGAAGCGACACCAAATGGGAAAATTTTAACAAATACAGTCGGTAGGGCTTTATACAAGGTACCTTCGTACCAACCTTCATAACAATCGGTCAATACATTTGGCCAAAACTGGGTACACTCTTTGTTGTAAATTAAAACCCGCTAATCTTGAAGAAAAATTGAATGGGACAATTTTTACAAATACAGTCGGTAGGACTTTATAAAAGTACCATCGTACCAGACTTCAAAACAATCGGTCAATACGTTTGGCCAAAACTGGGTACACTTTTTGTTGAAAATTAAAAGCAGATAATCTTGAAGCGACAACAAATGGGGAAATTTTAACAAATACAGTCGGTAGGGCTTTATACAAGGTACCTTCGTACCAACCTTCATAACAATCGGTCAATACATTTGGCCAAAACTGGGTACACTCTTTGTTGTAAATTAAAACCCGCTAATCTTGAAGAAAAATTGAATGGGACAATTTTTACAAATACAGTCGGTAGGACTTTATAAAAGTACCATCGTACCAACCTTCATAACAATCGGCCAATGCGTTTGGCCAAAACTGGGTACACTCTTTGTTGAAAATTAAAAGCAGATAATCTTGAAGCGACAACAAATGGGGAAATTTTAACAAATACAGTCGGTAGGGCTTTATACAAGGTACCTTCGTACCAACCTTCATAACAATCGGTCAATACATTTGGCCAAAACTGGGTACACTCTTTGTTGTAAATTAAAACCCGCTAATCTTGAAGAAAAATTGAATGGGACAATTTTTACAAATACAGTCGGTAGGGCTTTATAAAAGTACCATCGTACCAGACTTCAAAACAATCGGTCAATACGTTTGGCCAAAACTGGGTACACTCTTTGTTGAAAATTAAAAGCAGATAATCTTGAAGCGACACCAAATGGGGAAATTTTAACAAATACAGTCGGTAGGGCTTTATACAAGGTACCTTCGTACCAACCTTCATAACAATCGGTCAATACATTTGGCCAAAACTGGGTACACTCTTTGTTGTAAATTAAAACCCGCTAATCTAGAAGAAAAATTGAATGGGACAATTTTTACAAATACAGTCGGTAGGACTTTATAAAAGTACCATCGTACCAGACTTCAAAACAATCGGTCAATACGTTTGGCCAAAACTGGGTACACCCTTTGTTGTAAATTAAAACCCGCTAATCTTGAAGAAAAATTGAATGGGACAATTTTTAACAGTCGGTAGGGCTTTATAAAAGTACCATCGTACCAACCTTCATAACAATCGGCCAATGCGTTTGGCCAAAACTGGGTACACTCTTTGTTGTAAATTAAAACCCGCTAATCTTGAAGAAAAATTGAATGGGACAATTTTTACAAATACAGTCGGTAGGGCTTTATAAAAGTACCATCGTACCAACCTTCAAAACAATCGGCCAATGCGTTTGGCCAAAACTGGGTACACTCTTTGTTGAAAATTAAAAGCAGATAATCTTGAAGCGACACCAAATGGGGAAATTTTAACAAATACAGTCGGTAGGGCTTTATAAAAGTACCATCGTACCAGACTTCAAAACAATCGGTCAATACGTTTGGCCAAAACTGGGTACACTCTTTGTTGAAAATTAAAAGCAGATAATCTTGAAGCGACACCAAATGGGAAAATTTTAACAAATACAGTCGGTAGGGCTTTATACAAGGTACCTTCGTACCAACCTTCATAACAATCGGTCAATACATTTGGCCAAAACTGGGTACACTCTTTGTTGTAAATTAAAACCCGCTAATCTTGAAGAAAAATTGAATGGGACAATTTTACAAATACAGTCGGTAGGACTTTATAAAAGTACCATCGTACCAGACTTCAAAACAATCGGTCAATACGTTTGGCCAAAACTGAGTACACTCTTTGTTGAAAATTAAAAGCAGATAATCTTGAAGCGACAACAAATGGGGAAATTTTAACAAATACAGTCGGTAGGGCTTTATACAAGGTACCTTCGTACCAACCTTCATAACAATCGGTCAATACATTTGGCCAAAACTGGGTACACTCTTTGTTGTAAATTAAAACCCGCTAATCTTGAAGAAAAATTGAATGGGACAATTTTTACAAATACAGTCGGTAGGACTTTATAAAAGTACCATCGTACCAGACTTCAAAACAATCGGTCAATACGTTTGGCCAAAACTGGGTACACTCTTTGTTGAAAATTAAAAGCAGATAATCTTGAAGCGACACCAAATGGGAAATTTTAACAAATACAGTCGGTAGGGCTTTATACAAGGTACCTTCGTACCAACCTTCATAACAATCGGTCAATACATTTGGCCAAAACTGGGTACACTCTTTGTTGTAAATTAAAACCCGCTAATCTAGAAGAAAAATTGAATGGGACAATTTTTACAAATACAGTCGGTAGGACTTTATAAAAGTACCATCGTACCAGACTTCAAAACAATCGGTCAATACGTTTGGCACAAAACTGGGTACACTCTTTGTTGTAAATTAAAACCCGCTAATCTTGAAGAAAAATTGAATGGGACAATTTTTACAAATACAGTCGGTAGGGCTTTATAAAAGTACCATCGTACCAGACTTCAAAACAATCGGTCAATACGTTTGGCCAAAACTGGGTACACCCTTTGTTGTAAATTAAAACCCGCTAATCTTGAAGAAAAATTGAATGGGACAATTTTTACAAATACAGTCGGTAGGGCTTTATAAAAGTACCATCGTACCAACCTTCAAAACAATCGGCCAATGCGTTTGGCCAAAACTGGGAACACTCTTTGTTGTAAATTAAAACCCGCTAATCTTGAAGAAAAATTGAATGGGACAATTTTTACAAATACAGTCGGTAGGACTTTATACAAGGTACCTTCGTACCAACCTTCAAAACAATCGGCCAATGCGTTTGGCCAAAACTGGGAACACTCTTTGTTGTAAATTAAAACCCGCTAATCTTGAAGAAAAATTGAATGGGACAATTTTTACAAATACATTCGGTAGGGCTTTATAAAAGTACCATCGTACCAGACTTCAAAACAATCGGTCAATACGTTTGGCCAAAACTGGGTACACTCTTTGTTGAAAATTAAAAGCAGATAATCTTGAAGCGACACCAAATGGGGAAATTTTAACAAATACAGTCGGTAGGGCTTTATACAAGGTACCTTCGTACCAACCTTCATAACAATCGGCCAATGCGTTTGGCCAAAACTGGGAACACTCTTTGTTGTAAATTAAAACCCGCTAATCTTGAAGAAAAATTGAATGGGACAATTTTTACAAATACAGTCGGTAGGACTTTATAAAAGTACCATCGTACCAGACTTCAAAACAATCGGTCAATACGTTTGGCCAAAACTGGGTACACTCTTTGTTGAAAATTAAAAGCAGATAATCTTGAAGCGACACCAAATGGGGAAATTTTAACAAATACAGTCGGTAGGGCTTTATACAAGGTACCTTCGTACCAACCTTCATAACAATCGGTCAATACATTTGGCCAAAACTGGGTACACTCTTTGTTGTAAATTAAAACCCGCTAATCTTGAAGAAAAATTGAATGGGACAATTTTTACAAATACAGTCGGTAGGACTTTATAAAAGTACCATCGTACCAGACTTCAAAACAATCGGTCAATACGTTTGGCCAAAACTGGGTACACTCTTTGTTGAAAATTAAAAGCAGATAATCTTGAAGCGACAACAAATGGGGAAATTTTAACAAATACAGTCGGTAGGGCTTTATACAAGGTACCTTCGTACCAACCTTCATAACAATCGGTCAATACATTTGGCCAAAACTGGGTACACTCTTTGTTGTAAATTAAAACCCGCTAATCTTGAAGAAAAATTGAATGGGACAATTTTTACAAATACAGTCGGTAGGACTTTATAAAAGTACCATCGTACCAGACTTCAAAACAATCGGTCAATACGTTTGGCCAAAACTGGGTACACTCTTTGTTGAAAATTAAAAGCAGATAATCTTGAAGCGACACCAAATGGGGAAATTTTAACAAATACAGTCGGTAGGGCTTTATACAAGGTACCTTCGTACCAACCTTCATAACAATCGGTCAATACATTTGGCCAAAACTGGGTACACTCTTTGTTGTAAATTAAAACCCGCTAATCTAGAAGAAAAATTGAATGGGACAATTTTTACAAATACAGTCGGTAGGACTTTATAAAAGTACCATCGTACCAGACTTCAAAACAATCGGTCAATACGTTTGGCACAAAACTGGGTACACTCTTTGTTGTAAATTAAAACCCGCTAATCTTGAAGAAAAATTGAATGGGACAATTTTTACAAATACAGTCGGTAGGGCTTTATAAAAGTACCATCGTACCAGACTTCAAAACAATCGGTCAATACGTTTGGCCAAAACTGGGTACACCCTTTGTTGTAAATTAAAACCCGCTAATCTTGAAGAAAAATTGAATGGGACAATTTTTACAAATACAGTCGGTAGGGCTTTATAAAAGTACCATCGTACCAACCTTCAAAACAATCGGCCAATGCGTTTGGCCAAAACTGGGAACACTCTTTGTTGTAAATTAAAACCCGCTAATCTTGAAGAAAAATTGAATGGGACAATTTTTACAAATACAGTCGGTAGGACTTTATACAAGGTACCTTCGTACCAACCTTCAAAACAATCGGCCAATGCGTTTGGCCAAAACTGGGAACACTCTTTGTTGTAAATTAAAACCCGCTAATCTTGAAGAAAAATTGAATGGGACAATTTTTACAAATACAGTCGGTAGGACTTTATAAAAGTACCATCGTACCAGACTTCAAAACAATCGGTCAATACGTTTGGCCAAAACTGGGTACACCCTTTGTTGAAAATTAAAAGCAGATAATCTTGAAGCGACACCAAATGGGGAAATTTTAACAAATACAGTCGGTAGGGCTTTATACAAGGTACCTTCGTACCAACCTTCATAACAATCGGTCAATACATTTGGCCAAAACTGGGTACACTCTTTGTTGTAAATTAAAACCCGCTAATCTAGAAGAAAAATTGAATGGGACAATTTTTACAAATACAGTCGGTAGGACTTTATAAAAGTACCATCGTACCAGACTTCAAAACAATCGGTCAATACGTTTGGCACAAAACTGGGTACACTCTTTGTTGTAAATTAAAAGCCGCTTATCTTGAAGCGACATTGAATGGGACAATGTTAACACACAGTCGGTAGGACTTTATACAAAGTACCATCGTACCAAACTTCAAAACAATCGGTCAATACGTTTGGCCAAAACTGGGTACACTCTTTGTTGTAAATTGAAAGCCGCTAATCTTGGAGCGACATTGAATGGGACAATGTTAACACACAGTCGGTAGGGCTTTATACAAGGTACCATCGTACCAAACTTCGAAACAATCGGTCAAAGCGATTTTCTTTGTGAAAACAATTGTGTGTGTGTGTGTGTGTGTGTGTGTGTGTGTGTGTGTGTGTGTGTGCGCGCGCGCGCGCCAACCATCACAGAAACTGAATAGTCTAGTTTCAAAAGGTACCACTCCCGCTCGGTCAGTTGGAAGTGGGGGAAGTAACTAATTTTGCATCCTCTCCAAATTCTGGATTTATGCAGAGACTAGGACCAGGGATGATACAATAACTAAGCACCTCAGGAATATAGGAAATGGGCGTATCAGATCTAACAAAGTCGCTAAATCCATTAATTTATTCATCAATTATACGAAGTACGGAGAAGTACAATAACCGTGATCAAACTTATAGTGATTATACATGTTTTTATGTCCATTAGAATAAACGTTTTGTGAATTTATTTTTTTGAGTTCTGTGCATCTATAAGGCCTAAATCATAATCGATAATCAATCAACCAATAAAATTTGGTACGAAGAATATAGTAGCTTGCTCTTTTGAATTTCCCGCTATTGAAACAACATTTTTAAACAGGAAAACTCGATTTTTATACAACTTTCCTATTTTGCGAAAAGATAGTAACGCAAAATGTAATATTTTGCACATGAGATAATTTAATCAATACGTTAATATTATTTTGTTTGTTTGTTTATATTTGGGTAAATAAAAAATATTAAAACCAAATTAAAAAAAAAATTAGGAAAACCTCGGGAGTTTTGAATGTTTTTTTCTTAATTTTCGTTAGTTCTTATTTTACATAAAACAAATAATTACTTTCAGTTTTCTTTATATATGTTTCACTGCCATTTCTAGTAATTTAAAAAAAATAATAAAAATGTTTTCAGTTTTCCCCTCACAAACATTTAAAACGATAAACAGATTTTTTTATAAATATCTACTAACGATTTCGCTTAAATAAGTTCAGGTTAAATAAATACTCAGAAAAACATTTCGAATTGCTGCCCTGGCAAAATAACCTGACTTTTTTTGGAAAAAGTCCAGCGAAACGGACACATAATCTATTCTATGCACCTCACTGCCTAATAGGTTTTCGTTATTTAGAAATTTTATTTTTAATAGCGCAATGGTTTTGTAGCAAACAGATTTTAAAAAGTATCTTAGTGGGGGGGGGAAAGTAAACAATTTTGCCGGAAAAGTCAACAAATTAAAGTAAACAGATGGTTTTTTATTTAGTTTCATAAGCAGAGTTCACATCACTGAGCCAAGAAACACGTGGAACAATTAGCTCACTGGTAGACTCACTTTAAGAATAACAACAGTTAAACAGTGTACGTTTGTGGTTTGTTTCCCGTGCTCTTTTCTTCATACACGACGTTCTCAATTCGCCCAAAAAAGTTTTCCCTTAAAAAAAAAAATTCTTAATCTCAGTAAACCTAAAACTAACAAAATATCAAAAAACCGATTTTGCACGTATAAAACACTCACAATATACCTGGTAAAGTAAAAAGTAAAAGAAAGGAGGGGGAAACGAGAAAGCGTGTAATAAAGAGGCAGAGAAGAGAGATGGAGAACCTGCAGCTGAGCTTTGCATTAAGTGTATTGTTGACTATTACCTTTTCTTACTTTAAAAGCGAAATTACAAAAGCACATAAAACAGTTTGCACAAGCATATTTAGCAAATGTATATGAATTAAGTCACCGTGGGGGGGATCGGGGGGGATAAATGCGTTTCAGGTTGTACGGCTCGGTTAAGGCGCCTAATGGACTCTTGTAAGGGATTTGTTGTTAAGCTTACACCACCATTACACCATTACTGTACACGAACAATTGTGAAGTAATGGCGATGCCGTTTTTATTCAATGAATCACTTAGCGCAATCACTTAAAGCGAGGCTTCAGTCATTATCCACCCTTGGCCCTTAGTCTTAGCGATAGACTTGGCAACATTGTACGGAGTAACACTCTTATAACATTCAATATGATTTAAAAGGTTGGCACACTTGTAAGCAGGAGCGATTTATAAGTAGATATAACCTTAAAAATTTTCCGAAATGGCGAATGGAAATCATTTTTTTTAACGCCCATATTTTACGCCATTTAGACTAATGTGGACGAGGGATCAGTGTTGACGTAAGGAAACTGCAACGAGAATAACTGCGGCTAGAACTAAGAACCTTAAGGTGCGCAATTCGTATACGCAGCAGACTGACCAGTGCTTTAGCCGAATCGACCACCCATCCCATATGTTACGCCATTTAGACTAATGTGGACGAGGGATCAGTGTTGACGTAAGGAAACTGCAACGAGAATAACTGCGTCTAGAACTAAGAACCTTAAGGTGCGCAATTCAGACACGCAGCAGACTGACCAGTGCTTTAGCCGAATCGACCACCCATCCCATATTTTACGCCATTTAGACTAATGTGGACGAGGGATCAGTGTTGACGTAAGGAAACTGCAACGAGAATAACTGCGTCTAGAACTAAGAACCTTAAGGTGTTCAGTTCAGATACGCAGCAGACTGACCAGTGCTTTAGCCGAATCGACCACCTATCCCCCAAATATAAAATCAAATGGAGAGAGAACAGTTTTTATCATTTCGGGTCAACAAACGTTGATAAAATTTAAAAAATAGTTACTAACTCGAAGCGCCCGAGATTCGATTTTGTGATCCGTTAAAAAAAATAGTGGGGCTTGTTTTATTTTAATTAGAATTATCACAAATTCATAAAATCAATACCTGATGCAAATTTACAAATACTTTTAAAGCAGAGGAAATGCATTTTTTTAAATACTTCGTGTTTCGTAGTGAGCGTTTACTATAAGACCCGCACCTGCGAGCCAAATTTCAGCTAGATGTTGTCTTTAAGCTAATGGTCATGGAGTAGGTAAGCTTTTCCCTTCTTTCAACGATCTTTCGCCCTCATTAGACGAACATTCATACTGTGCTGGTATGAAATATGTACATTGAAAGTAAAAAAGAAGCATTATTGTAAAAAAAAGAATTTTTGGCCAAACACAGTACTGTAACGATGCCCCAGCCTCCATATTCGCCAGACATGGCTCCGTGTGACTTTCTTATTTCCAAAAATAAAGTGAACCTTAAAGGGCCGTCGTTTTACAGCCGTAGATGACATTAAAAGCGCAACGCTGAAAGAACTAAAGGCTATCTCAAAGATCGAGTTTGAGAAGTGTTTCGAGGATTGGAAGAAGCGCTGGCACAAGTGCATAATCTCCAATGGGGACTATTTTGAAGGCGACAACGTCAATGTAGAAGAATAAATAATTATTTTGTTCAAAAAATTTAAATTCCCGTTACTTTCTGAACACACCTCGTATACTGCTGATGAAGACACACATGCATGCTGATGAGATCTTGTTTTGTCGCTTCTTTATGGGTGTATTTAACTGTACCGAGAACAATAACAAAATCTGTGTTAAAATAAATTGTGTCTTCACTTCTTCCTGCCACTTCATCCTGCACCGCTACATCGTGACAACTAGGAAGGCTGCACCACTAAGACGGCATAAGTAACTCCCAGCGGAAGCAGACCTACACACAGGGTCAACAGAACTAGTTAGTGTCACATTTCCCCAATTAGTTTCAAACCGTAAATTTTATTTTATTTCTTATTTAGTTTTGTACTGTTTCGTATAGGATGTGTACAAAGCCCTGAGGATATTATACGAAATGGAACTAGGTACGATTTGCTACAATCGATCCTACAAGGAAAGGATTTTGTAAAGTGTTTGAAAAGAGAGGTCCACAAAGAACAGAGATACCATATTTGAAAAACCTCAGAACGGATCGATTAAAGCTCTCCAAGACACTTCCGTATTGCCCTGATAAAGTCAAAATTGTCATGATAATTGCCAACCTTCGTAACGGGAAAGCACTCAAAGAAGAAGAAATATCTTATCAGCAAAATCCAAGCATCCTTATTGCCCTGATAAAGTTTCGTAACGGGAAAGCACACAAAGAGAAGAAATAGCCTGTCAGCAAAATCCAAGCATCCTTATTGCCCTTATAAAGTTTCGTAACGGGAAAGCACTCAAAGAAGAAGAAATAGCATATCAGCAAAATCCAAACATCCATATTGCCCTGATAAAGTTTCGTAACGGAAAAGCACACAAAGAAGAAGAAATACCCTATAAGCAAAATCCAAGCATCCTTATTTCCTTGATAAAGTTTCGTTACGGGAAAGCACTCAAAGAAGAAGAAATAGCCTATCAGCAAAATCCAAGCATCCTTATTGCCCTGATAAAGTTTCGTAACGGGAAAGCACACAAAGAGAAGAAATAGCCTGTCAGCAAAATCCAAGCATTCTTAATGCCCTGATAAAGTTTCGTTACGGAAAAGCACTCAAAGAAGAAGAAATAGCCTATCAGCAAAATTCAAGCATCCTTATTGCCCTGATAAAGTTTCGTAACGGAAAAGCACTCAAAGAAGAAGAAATAGCCTATCAGCAAAATCCAAGAATTCTTATTGCTCTGATAAAGTCAAAATTGTTACGATAATCGCCTACCTTCGTAACGGAAAAGCATACAAAGAAGAAGAAATAGCTTATCAGGAAAATCCAAGAACTTCCTTATTACCCTGATACAGTCAAAATTGTCATGATAATCGGTAACATTCGTAACGGAAAAACATACAAAGAAGAAGAATTAGCCTATCAGCAAAATACAAGCACTTCCTTATTGCCCTAATAAAGTCAAAATTGTTATGATAATCGGTAGCATTCGTAACGGAAAAGCACACAAAGAAGAAGAAATAGCCTATCAGCAAAATTCAAACATCCTTATTGCCCTGATAAAGTTTCGTAAATGAAAAGCATACAAAGAAAAAGAAATAGCCTATCAGCAAAATGTTTAAGTTGATTTTGAGAGACATATTAATTACCAAGTTTTTTACGAGAGTCCTGTAGAAAGGATACATACGTCTGCGTTTCCTAGCTTCAAACATTTTATATTCGTTGACACGTTTCGGAATACTGTCATTATCAAAATGTTTTTCTCAACAATAAAAAAGTTATTGTAAAGTACAGCAAAAAGGTATGATAATGGAAGTATTCCCGAAGAGTGTTAATGAGTATAAAATGCTTGAAGCTAGGAAAGACAGATGTATGTACCAATAAAATAACAAGATTCCTAGAGGAAAGGAGATGAATGCAATAATAATTTCCACAAGAGTTTCGGCAACAAGGATGCACTTATTTTCTTGATGTTCAAAGACTTTACAATTTCACGAATTAATTCTATGTAAACGTAAAAGTCAACGTTTAAAACAACGCATTTAAAATGATTTGTTTACTTAACTAAATAGGCCATGTAGCGGTAGCGGTCAGCGGGCTCCATTGTTGGAACAAAGAATGGAAGGGCTTAAGTCTCGCTGGGCGGGTAATTAAATATTAAAAGCACGAATAATTTAATTTGTTCATTAATCACTACGCCAGCCATTGTGAAACTTTGCTTGGGCATACAGGATTAAAATGGCCGCCAATGTCTCTTAATGAAGCTAACAGGGGATTAAGGCATGCTTACATTTCAGATCATAAAGAGGTTTTTGTTTAGAAAGCTGTTTGCAAAATCATGTTTCAGAAGTGGATAATTTTATTTAAAGAAGAACAATATTAAAAGTGCGCTACTAATATGGAGTGTTATTAGAAGCGGTGGTTTTATCAGTTCTCCTGCTTCGCTCGCTGTGTGATTCAGGTGGAATTTTAATCAATGCTTAAGTCGCACTGTAAATACCCACATTAAATTCCAAATACTGAATTAACTACTTAACCAAGGTACCACGCTCGCATAAAAACCTAATTCTTGTACTGAAAAATATTTTATTTTTACTGCCTTACCCTCTGGCAACCACCATCACTCTAACATTAATCAACCCGTAGGCCGTCAACTTGGTCTGTCTTTCGTTTGTTTCATCTAACACCATTTTAGGACGATTTTCTAAAACCTATTCACTCTCTCTTCCTCCCCCTTTGCCTGTCTGTCTCTCTCCCTCCCTCTTTCTTTCTCCCTCTCTCTCTTCTCCCTCTCTCTCCCTCTTAATCTCTCTAACCCCTCTCCCACCCCTCTCTCTTCTTTCTCTCTCCCCTCTCCCCTCTATTCTCCCTCTCTTTACCTCTTTCTCCCTCTTTCTTTCTCCCTAACTCTCTCACTCCTCTCTCTTCTCCCTCTCTTCCCTTCTTCCTTTCTCTACCCTCTCCCATCTCTCCCTCTCCCTTTCTCCATCTCTCTCTCACCCCTTTCTTCTCCCTCTCCCCTCCTCTCCCCGCCCTCTCCCCCGATCTCCCCTTCTCCCACTCTATTCTCCCTCTCTCTCTCTCTCTCTCTCTCTCTCTCTCTCTCTCTCTCTCTCTCTCTCTCTCTCTCTCTCTCTCTCGAAATGTGACCAAATATTGTAACTATAACGCACCATGTCTTTAGATGTTCACCAAACTGGACTAGATATTTCATTTTTGGTTGTTAGAAAACGAATTGTTGAAATGGCCATCATAGGAAGATCAAAACCCGAGGAACTTCAAATGAGCGCCGATTTTGACCTCATCACTTCATATATATATATATATATATATATATATATATATATATATATATATATTATTTTAAGACGAAAAGCACATTGAAGCTATTATCGCCTCCCTAAATGTAACTGTGAGTTTAAAGTGTAAAAATCGTAAGTGTAGTGTTGTCAATGTACGTGTATGTTAGACTCGGGTACCGCGAGGGACTTCTAAATCCTCTCAATACGTGCTGCTAGTCTGCACCCCATGATGATTACGCGTTCACATACACACACACACACACACACACACACCAATTAAAATTACTTAAGTTATTTCTATGGTCGTTGCGACTGCTATACTGCTAGGGGAAAGTTATGGCAACGCAAGGCGAATACAAATTAAAAGTTTAACTCGGGCAAGTAAGGCAACCGGTGCGCACCAGTACATTACTGGCTCCGGCATTGTTCGGTGTCATTGTACAGTGCCAACTGCCGTCCCCCGTATGACCCGTACGCTTCGCTCTTCCGACATGTGCCAGGCGAGCTTAGAACAGTGATTTGGTTTCATGACATGTTAGCCTAACTCAACTTCCAAACCCTCTGACAGTAAGATGCCATTTCTGCTGATGAAAATATATTGTTTACACGAATGAACAAGTATTACTTGTGTGCAAGAAGTCAGTGGAGTTAGTAACGGAACGTTCAATGCGCAAAAATTTAAAATAAACGCGAATTTATTACATAACTTATTATCTTTTAAAAAATCACCGCCTGTTTGACTGATTTATTCACCGTTTTCGAAATATTCAAGAAAAAAGTAACAAAACAACGTAGGCATTCATTTCCCTCTGAACGCGTTTCCAATAAAATGTAAATTATTGGGGTAGCCATCATTGTAAAGCTCAGACCAGTGACCTTGAGATGAACGCCAGTCCTGGCCTTAAATATTTCACACCAAAATACGAGGTGTGTTCAGAAAGTAAAGAGAATTCTTAAATCTCGCGGGTTTGGAGAGTCCGATTGTCAAAAATTTTTTTAAATTATGTATGTGTACATGCCCTTGAAGTATGATAAAACATTCAGCTGTTTTCATTGTTGACTTTGTCTGTGACATCCGCTAAGGTTAGACGTGTTTTAATGTGCTCGGCAATCATCGTTTGTTAAAAGAAATGGATCAAAGAATTTGTATCAAATTTTGCGTAAAAAATGGAATAAAGTGTAACAAAGTGTGTAAAATGTTAACAAAGGCCTACGGTGAGTCTACTATGAGTGATATAAGCGTTTCCAAGAAGGCCGTGAAGAAGTTGAAGATGACGAACGCCCTGGACGCCCCAGCACATCAACAACCGATGAAAACGTGGAAAAAGTGAAAGAAATGGTTATAACAATCGCCGAATCATAATTAGAGAGGTCGCTGATAATGTTGGCATATCGATTGGATCATGTCATGACATTGTTTCTAATGTTTTGTGTATAAAACGTGTGGCAGCAAAATTCGTTCAAAAATTGTTAAATTCTGAACAAAAAAATCGGCGAATGGAAGTTGCTCAGGAGTCACTGAATGAAGTCAACGACGATGCAGAATTACTGAAACTTATTATAACAGGTGACGAAACATGGGTTTACGGATATGACGTCGAAACTAAGGCTCAATCATCTCAGTGAAGGCATTTTGGCTCGCCAAGACCGAAAAAGGCTCGACAAAAGCGGTCGAACGTGAAGGTTATGCTCACTGTGTTCTTCGATATTAATGGCATAGTGCATCATGAATTCCTGCCACCAGGTGAAACGGTCAATAAGGTCCTACCTACAAGTTCAATGCCGTTTGCGTGAAGTAATCCGAAAAAAAAACGCCCGGATCTGTGGAAAAACAATTCATGGCTTTTGCACCACGATTATGCATCAGCTCACACTTCATTGCTTGTTCGTGAATTTTTGGCCAAAAACAGTACTGTCACGATGCCTCAGCCTCCATATTCGCCACACATGGCTCCGTGTGACTTTTTCCTATTTCCAAAAATAAAGAGAATCTTAAAGGGCCGTCGTTTTACAGCCGTAGATGACATTAAAAGCGCATTGCAGAATGAACTAAAGGCTATCTCAAAAATCGAGTTTGAGAAGTGTTTCGAGGATTGGAAGAAGCTCTGGCACAAGTGCATAATCTCCAATGGGGACCATTTTGAAGGCGACAACATCAATGTAGAAGAATAAATAAATATTTTGTTCAAAAAATTAAAATTGTCGTTACTTTCTGAACACACTTTGTATGTGTTAGCACGCGCACGTTTACAAGTGATTCAAAACTTGGCACAAAGCAATTTTTGGTAACGTAGACAAATCCGTTCAACGGTTTCAAAATGGTAGCCATTTAAAATATTTAAAAATCTTCTGAAAGTTTTTTTTTAAAATATGATTTCATCATGGTAATCAGCGTTAAAAAAAGTAAAAATTTCACGCCATGGTTTCGCCATTTAGCCTACTGATTTATTATATAAATTGTATTACTATTTTCTTATTACGTTAAGCAATCCAATATTTACAATAGGATCACTGCAGTTTCAGCCCATCCTGTATAACAATATAACACAAAAACAAATAGTATGTAATAACAAAGATGACTACATCTGAAGTGTTTGAAATATCGAAAAAAGGTAATATAAATTATATTTTAGTACAAATTAATACTTTAAATTGTCAAAATATGTTGGAATTAAAAAAATTAATTTGACGAGGGTCATTGATTATCTTTGTAATATCAATATAATTTGAACGTTTCAAATTCAGATTTTAATACAGATTGTGTTGGTAAAATCACAGTTTGAATAAGAGTAGTTAACAGAAATATGTGTAGAAATCCGTGTCCATCACGCCAGCGAGACAACTGCGTGTTCATGAATTGTGCAATATTTCATCAAGACCAAAATTCTGTTTTATAAAGCGGGAAGGACACTAAAGTTTTCAAGTCTATTTTAACTCCAAATAAAACTAGATTTTTACAAAAGACAAACCAACAATCACTCTTATAATGATCCGTCTGCAGAGCCCTCAAGCTAAAAATTCGCGCGCGTGTCTATCTGTCTTACTCACTCACTCACTCACTCACTGTCTCACTGACTGACTGACTGACTGACTGACTCACTGACTGACTGCCTGACTCACTGACTCACTGATTTACTGACTGACTGACCGACTGTGTAACTGACTGACTAACTGACTGACTGACTGACTGATTCACTGACTGATTTACTGACTGACTCACTGACTGACACACTGACTGACTGACTGGCCGACTGGCTGACTGACTGACTCACCCCTGCGAAAGATCACTATAAATTTTGAATAAATCCGTCCAAAACTAGGAAAAATATTTTTTGATGAACAAATATTTAAGAGTTGTTAAGGGGTAAAATATTCAGTGATAATCGTTTTACTTATATAGTGAGGGGTGACATTTGAAACTAGACATGACACTGACTTACAATATATTGTTTGTCACATAAAAAGTTTGTACAGAACCGCCCCTTTTAAAGTTCATTCCTCTCCTATTATTTTAACGTGTTAGAGTAGAAAATCTCGCTAAAAGTTATAAAACTAGTTGGAATCAAAATGGAAAATGATTTTAATGAGTTTTCTAAATTTCATTTAGTTTTTTGTTGGACCTGAAAAAAAAACGCCTTTTGAAAAATTAACATAACTTTAGAAGATTTTTTTTACGCAGCTTTACCTTTTTGAGAGCCTGCCGATATGTGTGTGTGTGTGTGTGTGTGTGTGTGTGTGTGTGTGTGTGTGTGTGTGTGTGTGTGTGTGTGTGTGTGTGTGTGTGTGTGTGTGTGCGCGCGCGCGTGCGTGCGTGCGTGCGTGAGTGCGCGTGTGCGTGTGCGTGTGCGTGTGTGTGTGTGTGAGTGTATATATATATATATATATATATATATATATATATACATATTTATTTAAATTAAACACACACACACACACACACACACACACACACACATATATATATATATATATATATATATATATATATATATATATATATATATATATATTGAGAGAAAGAGAGAGAGAGAGAAAGAGAGAAAGAGAGCAATGTATGTGTTTCCACTATAGACGCAAGAACTACTGAACCGGTTTCGGTGAAAATTTCACCTATTGTTGTTATTAGTGACAAGAGTGTTTAGGCATTCACTATATAAAAAATGTAAATAAACCCAATGGACAAAAAAACAGCACTATCTATCGAATTTAATTAAAACCACTCTCTAAACACAACAGTCGGTGGAAAATAACTTTTTACGGAAAGAGATACGGCGTTGAAATCACTCTCTAAACACAGCAGTCGGTGGAAAATAACTTTTTACGGAAAGAGATACGGCATTGAAATCACTCTCTAAACACAGCAGTCGGTGGAAAATAACTTTTTACAGAAAGAGATACGGCGTTGAAATCACTCTCTAAACACAGCAGTCAGTGGAAAATAACTTTTTACGGAAAAAGTTGCGGCGGTGAAATCACTCTCTAAACACAGCAGTCGGTGAAAAATAACTTTTTACGTAAGAGATACGGCGGTGAAATCACTCTCTAAACACAGCAGTCAGTGGAAAATAACTTTTTACGGAAAGAGATACGGCATTGAAATCACTCTCTAAACACAGCAGTCGGTGGAAAATAACTTTTTACAGAAAGAGATACGGCGTTGAAATCACTCTCTAAACACAGCAGTCAGTGGAAAATAACTTTTACGGAAAGAGATACGGCATTGAAATCACTCTCTAAACACAGCAGTCGGTGGAAAATAACTTTTTACAGAAAGAGATACGGCGTTGAAATCACTCTCTAAACACAGCAGTCAGTGGAAAATAACTTTTTACGGAAAGAGATACGGCATTGAAATCACTCTCTAAACACAGCAGTCGGTGGAAAATAACTTTTTACAGAAAGAGATACGGCGTTGAAATCACTCTCTAAACACAGCAGTCAGTGGAAAATAACTTTTTACGGAAAAAGTTGCGGCGGTGAAATCACTCTCTAAACACAGCAGTCGGTGAAAAATAACTTTTTACGTAAGAGATACGGCGGTGAAATCACTCTCTAAACACTCCTGGCACTAATAAGAACAAACTGAAAATTTTCAGCGAAACCGGTTCAGTAGTTTTTGCGTCTATAGAAGACACACATATGAACACACACACTCTCTCACACACACAGACACACACACACACACACACACACACACACATATATATATATATATATATATATATATATATATATATATATATATGTGTGTGTGTGTGTGTGTGTGTGTGTGTGTGTGTGTGTGTGTGTGTGTGTGTGTGTGTGTGATCTCTTTATAATTCTCCGCAGGTTTGTACAGCTAGTGAATATAAATATTCCACACATTTAAGTTTGTAGACAAAAGCTTGAAATTTGAAGTTGAAAATAATGACTCGAAAAAATCAGTGATTATGCAGAACCGAACCCACAAACCAGTGCGCTGGCATTGAGCGTGTTAGACCCTCAGCTGTTTGCATGGCTAACCCACCGAATACACCTGGGCCGTTTGATCGATTCATTAATTCCCAATTCTTCAAATCACAGATAAACTCTTCCCCGACGAGTCCCACGTTGTTCACTCATAGACTCAATCCTATTTTCCATCGCATTGCCCACACGTACCCCTTCCCCTATTGTTTTGCCTCGCTACGCTCTCACTAAACAAATCCAGTTAATTCAAGGCTGTTTCAGATATCACAAGGGTTCTCACCCAGCCAGCCAGATCAAATCAATTGCTCCTAAATTGTTTATTGTTTGTTTTGTTTTGTTTTTAATAATGCTTTCATTTAATCCTTCGCAAACGGATTTTTGATTTGTTTTTTTCGCTGAACAATTTAAAAAAAAAAAAACTCAGTAATTAGTCTGTACCAATGTAATCCCTTAATAGATTTAATAACGTTTATATTTGTTTAGAAAAAAACGCCAATAATTTATTAATTCCAATTGCACACAATTTGTGTTACACAAATGTATCGATACTGCAACAATTTTGTACTGTCAGCTTTGTCTGCGCGCTAAGTATTTTCCAGATCAAATCTTAATATAATCGCGGCACGCAGCTGTCTCGCTGACGTAAAAGGAACGACTTTCCTAAAATATTTATTATCATATTCATTTTTTGAAAGTCTAATTTCACAGCTATAACCAGCATTAAAATCTGCACATAAAAATTTTAAATTAACAAAATACAAACGTTAATTTGTATCGCCGTCAGATTCATAATTTCAATGACTTCTAAAACAAAATTAGCACTAATTGCGATGATGAAAACAAAATTTCAAAATGCATAACATAAAATTTACGATTTTTTAAAGATTTTAAATTGAAATTAAAGTTATTGCAACATAGCCACGAGACCACATATATAATTAATTAGTATTATGACCTATTTTCTTCCGTCTAGTGGTCTTTTTTACTCACATCGTAAACTGCAGCGGTTTCGGAACTTTACCGATTCATCTTCAGGCCGTAATACAAAATGTCAAATCGCTCTGAATACGAGGTGAGTAAAAAAGACCACTATACAGAAGAAAATACGTTGTAATCTTAATTATTGATATTAAAGCTCCATTTTGAACCTGTGGAACGGATTTAGCTGGGTAACGGTCTTGTCCAAGTAATTTTGTGTCTAGTTTCAATCATCGGCGAATGTTTTTTTTTTTTTGGTGTTTAACGTTTGACTATTGTGCACACTTGGGCTAATGCAGACGATGATTTATAGCGTATGAAAATGCCAAGCCCTCGCAGGGAATTGAACCCGGGTCTTCGGGGTGAAAACCTAGTACGCTATCAACTAGGCCACCGAGGTAGCTCATCGGCGAACGTTTTTTTTTTTTTTTTTTTTGTTTAACGTTCGACTATTGTGCACACTTGGGCTAATGCAGACGATGATTTATAGCGTAAGAAAATGCCAAGCCCTGGCCGGGAATCGAACCCGGGTCTTGTACGCTATCAACTAGGCCACCGAGGCGGCTCATCGGCTAATGTGAGCGTGTTAACAAAGATTTATTGTTTACTTCTTTCTTTCGCCGTCCTTCAGTCTGAGGTGGACTTTGGCCTCCCGTGAATTCTGTTCCATGCATCCCGGTCCAGCGCTAACTGCTTCCATCCAGGTATTCCAATCCTTGCCAGATCTTCCTCCAGGTCATCCAGCCACCGTATCCATCGGCGTGCTCTTTTCTTCTCCCCGACAAGTTTTCTTACATTATTTCCTCTGTCATCCTACCATCTTCCGTCCTCTACACATGACCGAGCCAGCTGATCCTTAGTGCTTTTACATTTTCCAGTTCCTGATTGTTTCTAATGCGCCATACACCTTGGACGCAATCAGGTCCGAAAATACCACCGATTCAAACCTATACGGTTTGCTCGGTGGAAAGAACCGATAAGATAACTGTCTTATTAACAGAATTTAAGTATACATTCTCTCATAAGCTGCTGAAAATCTTCCTTTCACACACCCCCAGCACGTACCGATCAGTAGCTTTCAGCGTCCAGGTTCCTGCACCGTAATAAAGGACAGGTGTGACAAGAGATCTTGGTAGCTTTATCTTGACAATATCCTATAACAAAGACATATATTGATGTAAAATATTTAACCCCCTCAAACGTGATCTAGAGATCAGGATCGGTTTCATTTCAAGATCCCGAGTTTGAGTCTTACCACGATAGTGCATAAAACAGCTCATTTTTCATTGTAAATTTTTTAATAATATATATTGCTCTGTAATACTGCCTTTATTATTCAAAAGTATTTTAGAAGAACAGACTTGTTCCATGCGGCGATTTTGCCTCCGTAGGGCCCAGAAAGATGAACGTCTCACGGAAGATTTTCGAAAACCATGTCAAATAATCCGAAGCATAACGGTTTGCTTTACTACTTTATTTGTAAAGCAACTTTTCTGCCCGTGACATAGTAGATAAGGTATTTTTAATACTTCCTGGTAACGAAGAGGACGTAGATATTTAGAAGCCACGGAGTTTGATAGCCCTTGGCACAGTATATTGGTTCCCACAGTGAGTCAAGGAAGTCCAGCTGGAGATTTTCAGAGTCCTGGGGAAACATCCTCTGTGTCTGCTGGCAAGATCCTTGCTCTCACAGGATAAGTTTCTTTATCCGTTCTGCACAACCTACGAACGCCTTATTCGTGGTGTACAGTCATACCCATTTCAGATTCACCTTCAAAGTTTAGCGCCCCGTAATTACTTCTGTTTTTTTTTTTGGATTTCCTACCTACTGGCTTAATCTACCTAGATGAAGCTCTTTAAATAGATGTTTCTTAATTAGG
>CM040191.1:67863806-67871306 GCA_022606455.1 Callitettix versicolor
TAAAAAAGTGAAATTCTAGACGCCAGGATCGGTGCTCATTTCAAGGTGGGTCTGAGTTTTACTATAGCTCATTTTACAACGAAAATTAGTTAAAAAATCATAACGCTGACAATTTATTAGCTACCTGGCAATATTTTGAACCAAAAATGGGTATTTCACAACAAGTAGAACTTTTTATCCAGTTAAAATTAGGTAATAATGAAATGATCGATATTATATCAATAACCGGTGAGTGGACAGACAAGGGGTCCTTCCCCTCAACAGCCCCATCCTGCATCCTTGTAATCCTATTGTAACAAAATAATCTACAAATAATCGCTTTTTTAATGGACCCTTCACTTTGGCCTAATCCTCCGGTACCAGTCTGCACAATAGAGTGTGTAGTTGGGTAATGCAATCGTACAACTTGAATGGATACGAATATCCATTTTAATTAAAAACCGTTCACCTGGTTAGAGAACAAGCAAAAGTAAATAGTAATTAGTAAAACCTAACGATTTACTAATGTATAGTATACCCGCGTTTCGTTAGAGTCTTATGAAAATGTAGGCATCATGTTTGACTTGTCGAATACACAACCGTATATTTTAGTAACATTTGGTTAAAAGTAATCAACGTATATGCCAGACGTTTGGTTAAAAGCAACAGTAATTCCTATTCTTAAGCCAGGTAAAGATAAAACTGATCCAAGTAGTTATTGTCTGATTTCTCTTAACACGCTGGTAGAGAAAATGGTAAATCACCGCCGTGTCGGGGATGTGTAATAGCTTAGAGATTTATTAACTTAGAGATTCGTTTTCCTTCGACAGTACCGTGTTATAAGTTAGAGATCGACCTGTGTAATAAGATAGAGGTTCCGTACTGTGTATTAACTTAGAGACTACAGTTCCGTCAAGTGTGTTGCACCGTGTGTATATGTTGCCGACGCTGCTGCTTGCAGGCGCTTTAGTATCTTTTATCTAACAAGTATACCAGCCTAATCATCACTATTTTGTTTTAGAGTTTACAGTTGAATATATTGTCAGTAATATGGTCAACAACATATCTAAATGTTTATTTTTTACAATTATCTGTATAGAAAAATAGAAATATTGGTGTTTTATCGAAAAAAAAACAACGTAAGTTTATATGAATTCATTAATTTAGGGCTGTTTTCTTAATACAATTCGGATACGGTTTGAATAAAGCAGCCTTCAAACAATATTTTTATATTATTATTACTACTACATATGTAAATTATTATACATTTACAGCATTGCACATAAGCCTTTAAGAAAAAAACCTATCCAAATGAACTTTATATTTTAATAATTTATCTTTCTTTAACTAAGCGAATTCTACTTGTTAGATAAAAGATGCTGAAGCGCCTGCAAGCAGCGGCGTCGGCAACATATACACACGGTGCAACACACTTGACGGAACTGTAGTCTCTATGTTAATACACAGTACGGAACCTCTATCTTATTACACCGGTCGAGCTTTAACTTATAACACGATACTGTCGAAGGAAAAACGAATCTTCAAGTTAATATATCGCCATGTCTGGTTTTTGGAAACCAACAATTTAATTTGCAAAGATCAAGGACGACCTTCTGTGGATCAGTTGGTTTTGTTAGTCTACAATACAAAATATCTTTCTCACGAGTCAGACGCAGTTGCTGTTTTTTTCGACCTTGAGAAGGCATACGACATGACTTGGAGAATAGGAATATTGATCATACTAAACCATAGGCTATACAAGGCAGGATTCTGGGTTTTGTTAAAAACTTCCTTACTAGGAGGTATTTAAGCGTCTTGGAAGTACGCTATCAGATCGCTTCCACTTAGAAAATGGTGTTCCACAGGGGAGTGTATTTAGTGTTACTCTGTTTGCTACTGCAATCAATAGTACAGCCTCTAATGTTCTCGCTTTGTAGATGATTTTGCTATACGAGATGTGTTCATAAAGTAACGACAATTTTAATTTTTTGAACAAAATATTTATTTATTCTTCTACATTGATGTTGTCGTCTTCAAAATAATCCCCATTGGAGATTACGCACTTGTGCCAGCGCTTCTTCCAATCCTCGAAACACTTCTCAAACTCGATCTTTGAGATAGCCTTTAGTTCTTTCAGCGATGCACTTTTAATGTCGTCTACGGCCCTTTAAGATTCTCTTTATTTTTGGAAATAGGAAAAAGTCACACGGAACCATGTTTGGCGAATATGGAGGCTGAGGCATCGGTACAGTACTGTTTTTGGCCAAAAATTCACGAACAAGCAATGAAGTGTGTGCTGGTGCATATCGTGGTGCAAAAGCCATGAATTGTTTTTCAACAGATCTGGGCGTTTTTTTCGGATTGCTTCACGCAAACGACGTTGAACTTGTAGGTAGTACTCCTTATTGACCGTTTCACCTGGTGGTAGGAATTCATGATGCGCTATGCCATTAATATCGAAGAACACAGTGAGCATAACCTTCACGTTCGACCGCACTTGTCGATCCTTTTTCGGTCTTGGCGAGCCAGAATGCCTCCACTGGGATAATTGAGTCTTAGTTTGACGTCATATCCGTAAACCCATGTTTCGTCACCTGTTATAATACGTTTCAGTAATTCTGCATCGTCGTTGACTTCATTTACTGACTCCTGAGCAACTTCCATTCGCCGCAGTTTTTGTTCAAAACTCAACAATTTTGGAACGAATTTTGCTGCCACGCGTTTCATACACAAAACATTGGAAACAATGTCATGACATGATCCAATCGATATGCCAACATCATCAGCGACCTCTCTAATTGTGATTCGGGGATTATTCGTAACCATTTCTTCCACTTTTTCCACGTTTTTATCGGTTGTTGATGTGATGGTGCATCCAGGGCGTTCGTCATCTTCAACGTCTTCACGGCCTTCTTGGAAACGCTTATGCCACTCGTAAACTCTTGCTTTACTCATAGCAGTCTCACATAGGCCTTTGTTAACATTTCACACACTTTGTTACACTTTATTCCATTTTTTACGCAAAATTTGATACAAATTCTTTGATAAATTTCTTTTAACAAACGAAAATCGCCGAGCTCATACGATCTGTTAAAAGTTAAATAAGGTGCCTCGGCTATCCCTAAGCATTCTAGAACATTCTTCCATATAAATTGCAATAAATTGTCTGCCAATAATAATTATTAATCACTAATAAATTAAGCGATTTATTGAAAAACCATTAAATATTGTGAACTACCTTCTAGATTAAGCATGAGTGCAAATTTTCAGGAAAATCTCTCACAAAGAAGCGCTTCAAAAATTAATTTTTAAATTTGGCCAAACAGGAGGAGAGAAAACCGTTAGGGAAATAATATAGTCAGTAGTGGGCCTGTGCGACCCTGCGTAGTTAATGGGAAAAAAGAAACAAACAATATACTTTGTGACAGCCGCTAAGGTTAGACTTGTTTTTATGAGATCGGCGATTTTCGTTTGTTAAAAGAAATGGATCAAAGAATTTGTATCAAATTTTAAGTAAAAAATGGAATAAAGTGTAACAAAGTGTGTGAAATGTTAACAAAGGCCTATGCTGTTCGATATTAATGGCATAGTGAATATCGATATTGATTCCTGCCACCAGGTGAAACTGTCTATAAGGAGTACTACATATAAGTTCAACGCCGTTTGCGTGAAGCAGTCCGAAAAAAAGCCCGGATCTGTGGAAAAACAATTCATGACTTTTACACCACGATAATGCACCAGCTCACACTTCATCGCTTGTTAGTGAATTTTTGGCCAAAAACAGTACTGTAACGATGCCCCAGCCTCCATATTCGCCAGACATGGCTCCGTGTGACTTTTTCCTATTTCCAAAAATAAAGAGAACCTTAAAAGGGCCTTCGTTTTACAGCCGTAGATGACATTAAAATTGCATCGCTGAAAAAACTAAAGGCTATCTCAAAGATCGAGTTTGAGAAGTGTTTCTAGGATTGGAAGAAGCGCTGGCACAAGTGCATAATCTCCAATGGGGACTATTTTGAAGGCGACAACATCAATGTAGAAGAATAAATAAATATTTTGTTCAAAAAATTAAAATTCTCACTTTCTGAACACGCCTCGTATAGTCACAGAACTGCAGAACAACTCGGCATAGCGTCTGACACTGGTAGGTTAGGTTACACAATACGGTATTATACACTGCAGCGCAGTAATTTCATTGTTTGAATTAACATCAATCAAAGTTGGCGAACTGAAGTTAGGCAACTGCGAAGTTGGGTTGAGCTCAACCATCGACGCCGACCACACGCCACAATCGAGAAGTTTACAGGCCAATGGTAAGGCCCCCAGTCATATCGATTCTCTAACAACCGACTGAGAGGATAATTGTGCCCCCAGGACGGATTCTCCCTCGCATTTAATAATATACTTTCTGTTCAGTTAAAGACTAAATACTCTTTGTTTGTACTGAGGGGAACTGGAAGCCGGCAGGCCAATAATGCCTTAACGTAATCTGAGAGCAAATACAGCGCGATCGCGCGTCACTCTTTAATGGAGGAAAAATCGTAATTAAAGTAGCGAGGGCCGGTCGGTTGTCGCTTAATTAAACGTTATTTAGTGGCCTGAACAAACTGTCAATCAATCAATCTCCGGCAAATATGGCGCACACTTCCTTATTCCTTACAGGCTAGCCGATCATATAATTGTATTAAAGGTTGTTATATATCCAAACAAAACAATACTTGTCACAATCTTTCTCATAGAAAGACGTGTTTAGACTCAATTTAACAATAACAGGAAAATAAAATAAATATTAACTAATTTTATTTCATTTAAATTTTTGGTTATATGTAAAGATCCAGTACGAGATATCGAAACGTATATACGATCGTTATACGTTTGAAATAATATATAAATTTAATAAAAATCGATTTATTAGCATCTTATGCAGAGATTTGAACACACACAAACAAACAAACAAAACAAAAAGCAACACACACACACACACACACACACACACACACATTTTATCTCTATAAATATTGAAAAATAGAGAGAGACAGAAAGAGGGAGAGAGAGAGAGAGAGAGAGAGAGAGAAAGAGAGAGAGAAATTCTAAAATATAACGATCTCCAAACATATGAGTCAAATTTTACAAAAATCGCTTTTTATTCTTTACCTGCATGCACGAACTGTGGAAAAACGTTTGATTTGAGAAATGTGAAACATTATTTTCGCACTGTAACAGTATTTTCTTATAACTTTGTATGATCAGAAAGTAATTGGAACACGTGTACTGAATGAACGGGACAAAAAAGTTTACAAATTAGGACTTCCTAATTAGTATACAACAAATGTAACAAAATAAGTGTTGATAATGAAGGCAATTCGAAACACCTCAACAAATGAAATATTAACAAAACTAGAAAAAGCGGATTTAGGAACTCAACACTGTAAAGATTATTTTAATAACCAAAGATTATCTCTGAATAAAAATAATTCAAGAGTAAAATCATAACAAAAACTAAATCGCGTTTTTTGATATTTTAAATTTAATTTTACACCTTACTATTTCATAGATTTAGTTTTAGCCTACACCTTACTATTTTCTAGATTTAGTTTTATGCCTTATTATTTTTTGGATTTAGTTTTACACCTTACTATTTCATAGATTTAGTTTTATAACTTATTATTTTTTAGATTTAGTTTTATGCCTTATTATTTTTTGGATTTAGTTTTAGCCTACACCTTACTATTTTCTAGAAGTAGTTTTATAACTTGTTATTTTTTATATTTAGTTTTATGACTAAATCTATTTAGTCATACTAGAAAATCAATATACTATTTTCTAGATTTAGTTTTATGTCTTATTATTTTTTGGATTTAGTTTTACACCTTACTATTTTCTAGATTTATTTGTATAAGTTACTATCTTCTAGATTTAGTTTTATGCCTTATTATTTTTTCGATTCAGTTTTACACCTTACTATTTTCTAGATTTAGTTTTATGCCTTATTATTTTTTGGATTTAGTTTTACACCTTACTATTTTCTAGATTTAGTTTTATGCCTTATTATTTTTTGGATTTAGTTTTACACCTTACTATTTTCTAGATTTAGTTTTATGCCTTATTATTTTTTGGATTTAGTTTTACACCTTACTATTTTCTAGATTTATTTGTATAAGTTACTATCTTCTAGATTTAGTTTTATGCCTTATTATTTTTTCGATTCAGTTTTACACCTTACTATTTTCTAGATTTAGTTTTATGCCTTATTATTTTTTGGATTTAGTTTTACACCTTACTATTTTCTAGATTTATTTGTATAACTTACTATTTTCTAGATTTAGTTTTATGCCTTATTATTTTTTGGATTTAGTTTTACACCTTACTATTTTCTAGATTTATTTGTATAACTTACTATTTTCTAGATTTAGTTTTATGCCTTATTATTTTTTGGATTCAGTTTTACACCTTACTATTTTCTAGATTTAGTTTTATGCCTTATTATTTTTTGGATTTAGTTTTACACCTTACTATTTTCTAGATTTATTTGTATAACTTACTATTTTATAGATTTAGTTTTATGCCTTATTATTTTTTGGATTTAGTTTTACACCTTACTATTTTCTAGATTTAGTTTTATGCCTTATTATTTTTTGGATTTAGTTTTACACCTTACTATTTTCTAGATTTATTTGTATAACTTACTATTTTCTAGATTTAGTTTTATGCCTTATTATTTTTTGGATTCAGTTTTACACCTTACTATTTTCTAGATTTAGTTAATGCCTTATTATTTTCTAGATTTAGTTTTATGCCTTATTATTTTTTGGATTCAGTTTTACACCTTACTATTTTCTAGATTTAGTTAATGCCTTATTATTTTTTGGATTCAGTTTTACACCTTACTATTTTCTAGATTTAGTTAATGCCTTATTATTTTTTGGATTCAGTTTTACACCTTACTATTTCCTAGATTTAGTTAATGCCTTATTATTTTTTGGATTCAGTTTTACACCTTACTATTTCCTAGATTTAGTTAATGCCTTATTATTTTTTGGATTCAGTTTTACACCTTACTATTTTCTAGATTTAGTTAATGCCTTATTATTTTTTGGATTCAGTTTTACACCTTACTATTTCCTAGATTTAGTTAATGCCTTATTATTTTTTGGATTCAGTTTTACACCTTACTATTTCCTAGATTTAGTTTATGCCTTATTATTTTTTGGATTCAGTTTTACACCTTACTATTTCCTAGATTTAGTTAATGCCTTATTATTTTTTGGATTCAGTTTTACACCTTACTATTTCCTAGATTTAGTTAATGCCTTATTATTTTTTGGATTCAGTTTTACACCTTACTATTTCCTAGATTTAGTTAATGCCTTATTATTTTTTGGATTCAGTTTTACACCTTACTATTTTCTAGATTTAGTTTTATAACTTATTAAATTCTTCTTCTTTTCTGCTAGGATTATTGTCACTAGGTTGAGTATAATGATCTGCCTTCCCTAGCTTCGTCAATTCTACTTTTGTTGA
>CM040191.1:67873806-67893806 GCA_022606455.1 Callitettix versicolor
GGTTGGCAACGGTGTTTAATTACAAAAGCAGCGATAAACGGTCTGTGTAGGCAGGATGAAATAAATAAACATTACAAAAACTTTATCGCATTCAATTATTTTACCAAAACAATTTGTTTCGAAACTACGTACGGAACACCACTGAAAATCGGTGCATCTGGTTTTGATACATGAACGTTCATAACTCGAGTCAGTAAAACAAAATTGGAGATGAAAGAAATTAAAGGATTGAAAAAAGGCTAAACAAAATAATCACAGCACGAAGCTGTCTCGCTGGTAATCAAGTCCTGTGCACCTATTACGTCACCATCATAGACAGCACATACTAGCATTTTAAATTATCAAATTGCATTGAAAATGCCAACGAACCCTGACCAATTATTATACTTACTATACTTACTATACTTACTATCAAATTATACTTACTAATTTCAACCAATTTTTTATATACAAAACGATAATGTATGTAGTTTTTAACGCTGATTTCGACGGCGCAGTCGGATTTTCAAAAATATTTACGGCAAAAACGTTTCGAATTTAAAATTTTCAAACGACCACCATTTTGAAACTGTTCAACAATTTTCATTGGTAAATGGACTTCCTTACGGTTTTACCAAAATCGATTTGTATACCAAGTTTGAATCTAATCAGACTAAATACACACACACACACACACACGCATTCACATACGCACGCATAATTTATATATAAATTATGTATATATATAAGAGGGCTCTTTGTATAACGCGTGATACCTACAATAAGAAATGTATGTCGACGCACACAAAAATCAGACACTACAACACAGTCATAAAACCGGAGGCATAATACGCAAGCGAGACGCTGGCACTCCACACAAAAGGTACCATGGAAGACATTTTGAAGGAAGAACGCAAAATCTTGAGGAAGATCCTTGGCCCAAGATTAACAGAAGACGGATACAGGTTGTACACCCGGGAAGACCGCAGAGGAGATATTAGAAGATATTAGACCTTCGGAAACAATGAAATGGAAAGAAAGTCTTTGTAGCGTCTTGATCCATAGAGGATCACGATGAAAAATATTTTTGTTTTTTTTAGACGTTAGATCTAAAAGGCAAAAGAGTATTTTAAACGCTTATTTATCTTGTGCGGTGTAAACTAAAATGACACTGATTTCGAATGTGTATATGCAGTTCTTCCACAAAAAGAGTTCATGTAAAAGCTGCCAGTCCTTTCCAATAATTCGCTTCCAAGTCCCCCTCCTGTAATTTCGACATATAAGTTAAAAAAAATCACGAAAAATTTACAGACCGCTTGATTTGTTGAGTAACTGGCACCGTCTAGTCCGCGTCACGGCAGTACAGACGACACGGAAATCAGTTGATCAATTTTTGAATTAGTAAATGTTAGAAACAAAACACCCATGTTGACATTTCGACAGTAGATACTGACGGGACTTTTCCAAAGAGCAGAAACATGCGCTTATTGACTGTATTATGTACTTTAAAATCGCATGACTGTGATTGCAGCTGTATTCAGTCTACTGAGTTACATAGCCTTAGGAGGGGAATTAGCCTATTTTAATTAGCCTAATATATTTACTTGCTGTATTTATATACCTATTACAGTATTTATTTGTTGTTGTACATGAAACAATAGAATTGGAGTAAATAAATTTGACCTGTGTTTGTTTTTTATGATGATGAAAATATAAAAATACAATATATTAATTAATTAATAAAGATACGATATATATTATTATTATTTTTTTTTGCGTATGGAAAGCACTCCGACTCATGTCGTTCCTTCTAATCCTCCACACCTCCCTCATCCTGTCCCCATGGATCCTCCTCCGCTCCTTCGTCCATTTTACCCCAGCTCTCTTTGGGATTTCATTCTCTGGGATCTTTCAACCGAGCATCTTTCTCCTGTATGCGTTCCTGTCTTCAACGTCTGTTGAGTCTATTTCTGCGTCATGTAGGTCTATTCTGACTTGTATGATCCACGACGTTGTTGATTTTACTCTTTGTGTGTACTTAAGGATTCTGTTGGCAAGTCTCGTTGTTGGGAGTCTACTGATGTGTCCATAGAATTGAAGCCTCCTTCTTCTGATATCTGCTGCCAGGTTCTCTGTGGTCTTTACACACACACACACACACACACACACATATATATATATATATATATATATATATATATATGTGTGTGTGTGTGTGTGTGTGTGTGTGTGTGTGTGTGTGTGTGTGTGTGTGTGTGTGTGCGCGCGCGCGTGTTAGCAAAGGTCCGATTTGATTCAAACGTGGCACAAAGATTGATTATGCTAATAGCTTGTACAAGTACGTTGGGCAGCAAAATTCGCTTAAAAATTTCAAAATGTCGGCAATTCCAAAACTGTAAGAATTAATATCTTTTTCGTTTTATTTTTTAAAAAAAAACATGATTTCACCATCGTAATCGGCGTAAAGACTGTGTAAATTAGCATTACGAGTTTCCAAAATCCGTTGAAATAATGAATTTTTGTTGACGGCGGTCGGGGTTCATTTTTGTAATTCCAATTTAATTAAAAAAAAATATAAATAAAATACCAGTGTCTGAAGATTTTAATTCTGATTATGATTGTGAAATAAGAATTTCCAAAAAAGGAGTAAAATAAGAAAAAATATCTTATCTTTTTGGAAATTTGCTCTTATCACGTCAGCAAGACAGCTGCGTTCTGCAATTACTTAAATTTTTTTAAAAAAGAAAAGTTTCTGTTACTTTTTTTACAATACATATTAGAAGGTCACGGTATAAACTACCTGAAATTTATGTAGAAATTCAAAAAGAATTTTATAGATAAATCAGTTTTAGAATCCTTTCAGTAAAAAAAATGATTTGAAATTACTATAAAAATATCAGATTAATTTTTAACTTCTTTTTATATTCTTCTTCTTTTCTGTTAGGATTATTATCACAGTGTTCAGTATAATGATCTGCCTTCCCTAGCTTCGTCAATTCTACTTTCGTTGACGCGTTTCGGAGAACCTCCATCTTCAAAAAGTATATCTATACTCTTACAATCTATACTATATAAAAGAGTATAGATATAGTTTTTGAAGATGGAGGTTCTCCGAAACGCGTCAACGAAAGTAGAATTGACGAATCTAGGGAAGGCAGATCATTATACTGAACACAGTTAATTTTTAACACTTTCTTTTATACTTTATAGTTACAAACAACATTTATAAAACTACTACAAATTGCTGCCGTTTTCCGCCAATTAAATAATTCTCGAAAAATTACTCTATATCATGCCCCCCCTCGTACACAACCTTTAGCCTAATGAGATCTGGTCGGGTACGATCTGTTGAAAGCATTAAGCTGAACCCTAATTCAGAGCCACATAATAGTTTTTGCTAGTCTAACAATGGGACAACAACAACAATACGACAGCGGACAATGGATTCAAGATGGCGGCCGCTAATCCTTGCTGATGGGTTTCACGCCTCTCAAAGCGCGGAACGTCAGACCGGTGTCAAGCCGCAACTCTATTTAAAGCGAATTACAGCTGATCCGATGATTGTCTTCCATTATGCGTTTTATTTTAGCGAAAAAAACGTTTCATTATACCGCAGAATATTGAGTTTTCATACAACCACCCGCCTGATAATTGCCTGGAGTTAATCGTAATACAGCATTTTACGTATATCACAGGTCTCTTAATAATAATAACGTAAAAATAATAATAATAGAATTTAATGTTCGAAGTTTTTTTTATCGAAAACCCTTTAATTTTGAAGATTAAATTGGTCCAAGAAGTGATGAATAAAGATTAAGATTAAGATTATTTACTAGATTTTTTTTGTGTTTAACGTCCGACTACTGTGCACACTTGGGCTAATGCAGACGATGGGAAGATTTATAGCGTATGAAAATGCCAATTGCATGGCCGGGAATCGAACCCGGGTCCTCGGGGTGAAAGCCCATTACGCTAACAACTAGGCCACCGAGGAGGCTTTATTATTTACTAGAGGAAGGGATAGTTCAACCCCAGGCACTGCGATCGACTGACCTATTGTGCAACTTACCTCTTAAAATACCTAGTTCAGCAGATTGGTGCCCCTAATAAGAACCAACAACCCACTGACTAGCTCACTCTGCTGAAGATCCCTAGGGTCTTGGAAACCAAAAACCCCTAGCCTCCTACTAGCAAGAGCCTCACAATCATAAATTATGTGACCTGCAGTTTCCTCCTCCTTCCTGCACAATCTACACACAGTTTCTACGTGGTATCCTGTTCATGTTCACCCTCAGACCTGCCCTGTTATGAGCCCCATGATCCTCCTGAGTGGTGACGAATAAAACTTATAAAGCAAATACGTGCATGTTGATTTCACCAATAAGTACATTGAGCATAAACCTGTTATCAGTCATCAAGTGGTTCCTTTCTAGAATACAGCCAAATATCTTGGAATGACGTTAGATGGCCAATGCAGAAAGACATATTGACTAATAGGTCATTGTTCTCCCTTATCAGTACACAACAAGCTATTACTTTATCAGTAGATCTTTAAACCGGTACGGACTAACGGTATTCAACTGTGGCGTTGTGCCAGTCAAAGTAATAGAAATATTATTCAATGTTTTCAAAATGAAGCACTTCGCGGCATCGTTGATGCTCCTTGGTACATCCGAAATGACAACTTCAGTAGGGATTTTGAGGTTCCAACTTTCGTCAGAGAAATGAGAAAAATCGCTCAAAGTCACGAACAAAGACCACACGTCAATGTTGAAGCCCTCCGCTACTCAACGATGGCCTGGTCAGAAGATTGAAAAGAGAAACACCATTTGAACTGGTGCAGTTAATGTCATTACTAAAGGGACTAATTATTCTCCTGAGTGATTATCAGTGGATGAAACTTAGTAATAATTAATTCAGGTTAGACCCAATAGCTTATTAGTGTTCTAATTAGAATGCTATGTGGAAAAAAATCAAGATTGGTCAAAGAACATGAACTCACATACGCACTCGCACTTCCAGGTAACTAGCAGATGGGTAGATCTACGAAAACTCGATATTTTGCAGCCGCCTCGGTGGCCTAGTCGATAGCGTACTGGGCTTTCACCCCGAGGACCCGGATTCGATTCCCGGCCAGGGCTTGGCATTTTCATATGCTATAAATCATCCCATCGTCTGCATTTAGCCCAAGTGTGCACAATAGTCGGACGTTAAAAAAAATCGATATTTTGGACTGCCGTAATTTTTTTTTCGTTAAAAGAAACTCACGTAACGGGAACACAATCATCGGATCAGCTGTAATAAGTATGCCTTTAATAGCGTTGCGGCTCAAATAAATATTGTAGATTTGAGATTACAAAAATACGGTTCTAGCTCAAAAAAACAAAACAAAAGGCTTTCTAGAATTTCTTACACGTATCACGTTTTAAGGCTGCGATTAACCTATTCATACTAACGTATAACAGTATATCTTGAGCATCACAAGTCTCATATTAAATTAATTATAACTAAAAATTATTGTGTTTCCGACCGGGATCGAACTAAGAACCTTACGTGCGTGAGGTGGACGTGATAACCACTACAAACGGAAACTACGAAGAAGTTTGACCGATTTAAGTACATGAAACTAATTAATTTAATTTTGGTAGTTATATTGAAAGAACAGTGTTTTGTATTATTTCTAACGAACAGCTGATTTCATTGTACAGAGCTCATAGGACATAATAAATTTTAAGTTATGTTGTTAAGAACTAGTTATGTTTATTTGTCGTTTATATTAATTCGTAACGATCAGCTGATTTTATTGAGCAGCTGATAGGTTATACAATAATAAGTTTTAGGTTATGTTGTTAAAAATTAGCTATGTTAATTTGTCGTGTTTTCGAACAAGTTATTAAAAAAAAATAATAAAATTTTCGGAGGCCGGAGTATGGAGGGATTCCAAGGAAGATTGCGGAGGAAACCTGGTGCGAAGTGGTCAGAAGACAGAAAGAAGCTGCATAGTGAAAGGATGAGGGAATATTGGAGGGAACGGAAGAGAAAGCAGCTAAGTGTGAAGAATTGAAATTGTCACGTGGTCGCAAGCAGGCCTCATCGAAAGAAGAAATGTGCACTTATTCTTAGTTCGATTTACGTCCTATATTCTGGCGTTATCTTTTCTATTCCCGAAATAAAAACACGAAAGATCGTTAATACCGCAGAAAATCAAACGCGATCGTAATAACCGAATTCGAACCTGCGTGCCAGCGCTCTACATGTCCCTAAAGCAGCTACGCTATACAGTACACTAATACGGAGAGATAACGAACAGACTAGTCGTGCTAAATATTTAAATCGATACAAACAGTTGTGTAGTCTACCGTGGCGAATAAATTGGTGACTATTCATTTGTGCTGATCACTAATCACTTATCACGCAATGTGACTGTTACCCCACGCCACCCCTTGTCTTGCATAATTGCTTTTATTGCCAGATAACTTTTATTGTGTTACTATTGATTGTTATGAATATTAGATTGTTGTAACCATCGCCTGTTCACGTTAAAAGCGGACATTATATCAATTGCCTCTCATTTCAGCCGGCGGACCGGCGATACATTAAAGCGAATAGCTTATTGTGTTGTTTATTGACCTTCATAAAATGGCGTATTACAGGTCTTTTTAGTTATTTAAAAAAATATATTGTTATTGTCACAAATGTTTGGTAATTTTTTTTTTGTACCGTTTCAGTTAGCATTCTGTAATTACTGAGAATAAATAACAGGAAATGTTTTGACCCAAAAGTTCATAAAGCCCAGACTGTATCTATTGTCACTAGCATCTGTGATAACATACCCGCGAATTTATGCAAGAACCTATTTGAAAGCGTCGCCCACTAAAACAAAGCTTATGTACGAGGTGTGTTCAGAAAGTAACGAGAATTTTAATTTTTCGAACAAAATATTTATTTATTCTTCTACATTGATGTTGTCGCCTTCAAAATAGTCCCCATTGGAGATTATGCACTTGTGCCAGCGATTCTTCCAATCCTCGAAACACTTCTCAAACTCGATCTTTGAGATAGCCTTTAGTTCTTTCAGCGATGCTCTTTTAATTTCATCTACGGCTGTAAAACGACGGCCCTTTAAGGTTCTCTTTATTTTTGGAAATAGGAGAAAGTCACACGGAGCCATGTCTGACGAATATGGAGGCTGGGGCATCGTTACAGTACTGTTTTTGGCCAAAAATTCACGAACAAGCGATGAAGTGTGAGCTGGTGCATTATTGTGGTGCAAAAGCCATGAATTGTTTTTCCACAGATCCGGGCGTTTTTTTCGAATTGCTTCACGCAAACGGCGTTGAACTTGTAGGTAGTACTTCTTATTGACCGTTTCACCTGGTTGCAGGAGTTCATGATGCACTATGCCATTAATATCGAAGAACATAGTGAGCATAACCTTCACGTTCGACCGCACTTGTCGAGCCTTTTTCGGTCTTGGCGATCCAGAATGCCTCCACTGGGATGATTGAGCCTTAGTATCGACTTCATATCCGTAAACCTGTTATAATACGTTTCAATAATTCTGCATCGTCGTTGACTTCATTTAGTGAATCCTGAGCAACTTCCATTCGCCGCTGTTTTTGTTAAAAATTCAACAATTTTGGAACAAATTTTGTTGCCACGCGTTTCATACACAAAACATTGGAAACAATGTCATAACATGATCTAATCGATATGCCAACATCATCAGCAACCTCTCTAATTGTGATTTGGCGATTGTTCATAACCATTTCTTTCACTTTTTCCACGTTTTCATCGGTTGTTGATGTGCTGGGGCGTCCAGTGCGTTCGTCATCTTCAATGTCTTCACGGTTTTCTTGGAAACGCTTATACCACTCATAAACTCTTGATTTACTCATAGCAGACTCACCATAGGCCTTTGTTAACATTTCACACACTTTGTTACACTTTATTCCGTTTTTTACTTAAAATTTGATACAAATTCTTTTTATCTATTTCTTTTAATAAACGAAAATCGCCCAACTCATAAAAACACGTCTAACCTTAAAGGCTGTCATAGACAAAGTCAACAATGAAAACAGCTGAAAGTTTTATCATACTTCAAGGGCATGTATACCAACATAATACAAAAATGTTTGACAATCGGACTCTCCAAGCCCGCGAAATTTAACAATTCTCGTTACTTTCTGAACACACCTCGTAGGTTAAGATATACCATAATGAGGGGCTCGGTAGTCCATAATAAGTGACCAAAGCATCGGTCAACTTACCTAACCTACTGCATAACTCAACTGCGCACATAAAGTTCTTTAGTTCGAACCTCAGTTGTTCCCTTCCCTTTCGAACTGGCATAGATTACGGGCGTTATGATAAAGAAACTTGTTCTCCATCTTTGTTTCTCCGGTAATGATTCAGTCAGTTTTTTCGTAAACAATTAGTGAAAAGCCTCTCGTTCTTAAAAGCATAACATAAAACATACACTTAGCTGGGATAAAATAATCTGAACTATTAAGGTTTAAATACTAAAAAATAAACATGAAAAATGTGTTTCACACAATATACACAGTATGCCACCTTTATGTAGCAATATTTCAGTGCACACAGTTAAGGTAATGCACACTTCATTATATAGTTGTAAGCCACTATTTCTCACAAAACATACTGTAGGATCAGGTTGCATACTACCATAAGCCACCTTTGTGTAGCAATATTTGATTGCAGACAAATTTCATAATGTTCTTTTTGTAAGCCACTATTTCTCACAAAACATACTGTAGGATCTGGTTGCATACTACCATAAGCCACCTTCGTGTAGCAATATTTAATTTCAAATAAATTTCATAGCGTTCTTTTTGTAAGCCACTGTTTCTGACTCAGTAAACTGTGTGATCTGGTTGCATGCTACTATGGTAGCATGCACCTTTGTGTAGCAATATTTGATTGCAGACAAATTCCACAGTGCTGTAGCTGTAAGCCACTGTTTCTGACTCAGCACACTGCATGACCTGGTTGCATGCTACCATAAGCCACCTTTGTGTAGCAATATTTGATTGCAGACAAATTCCACAGTGCTGTAGCTGTAAGCCACTGTTTCTGACTCAGCACACTGCATGACCTGGTTGCATGCTACCATAAGCCACCTTTGTGTAGCAATATTTAATTTCAAATAAATTTCATAGCGTTCTTTTTGTAAGCCACTGTTTCTGACTCAGTAAACTGTGTGATCTGGTTGCATGCTACTATGGTAGCATGCACCTTTGTGTAGCAATATTTGATTGCAGACAAATTCCACAGTGCTGTAGCTGTAAGCCACTGTTTCTGACTCAGCACACTGCATGACCTGGTTGCATGCTACCATAAGCCACCTTTGTGTAGCAATATTTGATTGCAGACAAATTCCACAGTGCTGTAGCTGTAAGCCACTGTTTCTGACTCAGCACACTGCATGACCTGGTTGCATGCTACCATAAGCCACCTTTGTGTAGCAATATTTGATTGCAGACAAATTCCACAGTGCTGTAGCTGTAAGCCACTGTTTCTGACTCAGCACACTGCATGACCTGGTTGCATGCTACCATAAGCCACCTTTGTGTAGCAATATTTGATTGCAGACAAATTCCACAGTGCTGTAGCTGTAAGCCACTGTTTCTGACTCAGCACACTGCATGACCTGGTTGCATGCTACCATAAGCCACCTTTGTGTAGCAATATTTGATTGCAGACAAATTCCACAGTGCTGTAGCTGTAAGCCACTGTTTCTGACTCAGCACACTGCATGACCTGGTTGCATGCTACCATAAGCCACCTTTGTGTAGCAATATTTGATTGCAGACAAATTCCACAGTGCTGTAGCTGTAAGCCACTGTTTCTGACTCAGCACACTGCATGACCTGGTTGCATGCTACCATAAGCCACCTTTGTGTAGCAATATTTGATTGCAGACAAATTCCACAGTGCTGTAGCTGTAAGCCACTGTTTCTGACTCAGCACACTGCATGACCTGGTTGCATGCTACCATAAGCCACCTTTGTGTAGCAATATTTGATTGCAGACAAATTCCACAGTGCTGTAGCTGTAAGCCACTGTTTCTGACTCAGCACACTGCATGACCTGGTTGCATGCTACCATAAGCCACCTTTGTGTAGCAATATTTGATTGCAGACAAATTCCACAGTGCTGTAGCTGTAAGCCACTGTTTCTGACTCAGCACACTGCATGACCTGGTTGCATGCTACCATAAGCCACCTTTGTGTAGCAATATTTGATTGCAGACAAATTCCACAGTGCTGTAGCTGTAAGCCACTGTTTCTGACTCAGCACACTGCATGACCTGGTTGCATGCTACCATGAGCCACCTTTGTGTAGCAATATTTGATTGCAGACAAATTCCACAGTGCTGTAGCTGTAAGCCACTGTTTCTGACTCAGCACACTGTATGATCTGGTTGCATGCTACCATAAGCCACCTTTGTGTAGCAATATTTGATTGCAGACAGATTCCAAAGTGCTGTAGCTGTAAGCCACTGTTTCTGACTCAGCACACTGTATGATCTGGTTGCATGCTACCATAAGCCACCTTTGTGTAGCAATATTTGATTGCAGACAGATTCCAAAGTGCTGTAGCTGTAAGCCACTGTTTCTGACTCAGCACACTGTATGACCTGGTTTCATACTACAGAATTCCACCTTTGTATAGATATATTTCTTACAACACACTGTTTCTCTCGTTGCATGCCTGTTTTAATTTTCGTGTAGAATATACCTGACATTGCACACGGCTATTGTTGTGACCAATAGTTCTAGCAGTGCCCTCTTGTACGTTTTAGTTGTATACCAGTTTTTCCTGACAAGGTACACAGTATGCCCTCGGCTTTTGACTGACAAGGCACACTGCATGCACCGGGTAAATCGATAGGCTTCTCAAATTAAATCTGATATAATGTTTAATTGGAACATGTCAAGGCAAGGCAAGACGAGACTGCAGCACTGCATGCTATGGTCGCGTGCTCTAATATGACGGTGCACTTGCATTTAATATCACTCAAATTTTAAAATGATGGGGAAATACTTAGAATTTACTTAACCATGTCAATAACTTTGTTTCGCTACTAATTTGCACAATATCAGTCACTTTTTGGCAAAGTAAATCGAAATCTTATTTAATAATTTATATAAATATGGTATTAGAGGTAATGCTCATAACATTCCTTTTATATTCTTGTTCTTTTATGCTATGATTATTGTCACTATGTTCAGTATAGTGATCTGCCTTCCCTAGCTTCGTCAATTCTATTTTTGTTGACGCGTTTCGGCGAACCTCCATCTTCAAAAACTGTATACTCAAGAATAGAGTATAAATATAGTTTTTGAAGATGGAGGTTCTCCGAAACGCGTCAACGAAAGTAGAATTGACGAGGGAAGGCAGATCATTATACTGAACATAGTAATGCTCATAAATTAATTGAAAGTTACTTTCAAAAAAAAGACTTGAATTTTGTGAAGTTAAAACCGGTGTTCCCCAAGGCACTATTCTATGACCTCTGTTTTTTTTTTATTTTTATACAAATGATCTCTTAATTACCCTCCACGAGGATACAGTGTTATCTTTTGCTGAATGACACTTCCGTTATTTCCACTGACAAACTTGGACTCTTGTGGAGTTAAAGTGAATGCATTTCTTGATAATATTTCTAAATGTTTAGCTCCGAATGAATTATCATTAAATATTGATAACACAGTCCATATTAAATTTTGGAATTATTGTTATAGCGTTCCACTAAATATGAATTTAGTAATTAAGGGCTTCAATATTAACAGAATTGACTTATGCACGTCTTGGTATTATGTTTTGATTATAGGATGAGATAGTAAATCCATGCTCAATACTTAGTAAATAAAATTATATATTTAATTTTTATATTCTGTAAAATGGTTAAAATTATATTACCTGAAACTATTTTAATGATTTACTGTGCCTTTTTGATAGTATATTATAATATGGTACTATCGCATGGAGTGGATATTTGCAATATCTTCAATAAAAATTGTTAATGTTTTTAATACTCATAATAAATTTGTAAATTATAAAAGGCCTTTTAAAACTGATAAATTGTTTGCACTTGAATGAATTTTTTTGCATTTTAATGAAATGAAATATAAGAACACTAAGTAAAATATGTAAAACCACCTCACGTAAGTAAAATTAGTATATTAAAACAATACACATATATAACATAACATTCTGCCTAAGGGTCTCAAAGTATTACATAACTCTAATTCTTGGAAGAATAAACTTGAGAAATGGATTACTAAATCTACAGTGTAATTAAAAACTTATAAGACATTTTTTTAATGAACTATTCATTTGACATGTAACTTTTGTCATCAAGTTTATTTTTTCGACCACTAAAGTTGTATTAATTTAAGTGAGATATCTTCTTGCTAAGACTATATATATATATATATATATATATATATATATATATATATATATATATTATTTGCGTATAGTCCCTGTTAGATCACGCAAAGCACTCCGACTCATGTCTTGTTCCTTCTAATCCTCCACACCTCCCTCATCCTGTCCCCATGGTTCCTCTTCCGCTCCTCCGTCCATTTTAACCCCGCTCTCTTTGGGATTTCATTCTCTGGGACCTTCCAACCGAGCATCTTTCTCCTGTATGCGTTCCTGTCTTCAACGTCTGTTGAGTCTAATTCTGCGTCATGTAGGTCTATTCAGACTTGTGTGATCCATGACGTTGTTGATTTTACTCTTTGTATATACTTATGGATTCTGTTGGCAAGTCTCGTTGTTGGGAGTCTACTGATGTGTCCATAGAATTGAAGCCTCCTTCTTCTGATATCTGCTGCCAGGTTCGATATCTTCTCTGTTGTCTTCCGGGAGTGTAATCTGTATCCGCCTTCTGTTAATCTCGGGCCAAGGATCTTCCTCAAGATTTTGCGTTCTTCCTTCAAAATGTCTTCCATGGTAGCTTTTGTGTGGAGTGCTAGCGTCTCGCCTGCATATAATACCTCCGGTTTTATGACTGTGTTGTAGTGTCTGATTTTTGTGTGCGACGACATACATCTCTTATTGTAGATTATATATATATATATATATATATATATATATATATATATAAAATTGTGAATCCTTAAGTATATACAAGGTGTCAAATCGACAACGTTGTGGATCGCACAAGTCAGAATAGACCTACATGACGCAGGAATAGACTCAACAGATGTTGAAGACAGGCGCGCATACAGGAGAAAGATGCTCGGTTGGAAGGTCCCAGAGAATGAAATCTCAAAGAGAGCAGGGGTAAAATGGACGGAGGAATGGAAGAGAATTCATGGGGACAGGATGAGGGAGGTGTGGAGGATTAGAAGGAACAAGACATGAGTCGGAGTGCTTTGGGTGATCCAACAGGGTCTATGCGCAAATAATTATATATATATATATATATATATATAGTTTTCTACCTCCCGCGATTGTGGTCCTAGCGAGTATCATTTTACCTGTCATTGTGGTCCACGAGGACTACAAATCTGGACCACATTAGGGGTGTCAAAACACTGTCATTTGTGGTCCCATGACGTTGCAGGAGTTTTCGCGGTATTTAGCTCCTTATTTCCGGCGTTGCCAGTTTGCCTGTGTTATCTTTCATTAGATCACTACTTCTCTGTATATAGCCTATGAAGACAAGCAGCGCTGATCAGACTGTGTTTTTGAAGTTACCATGTACAGGAGAGTGAATTCAATTTTCCAGTTGATACCAGGTAAGTTTGAAATTTAACTATTCTTATGTTTTAATCAAATACAAAATAATTTTGATTCGCTTAAATATTTACTATTAACTATGATATTATTGTCATGCACGTAGTTACTAATTATTTATCCTAAATGTAATTCACGTTTTTAATGGTTATCTGGGTTTTTCACTCACATTATTGACAGTTTTAAAATATTTTAGGTATATTATGTGGTGTACTTGTATGGACATGGACAAAATTAAAACTAATGTACACACGTACAGTAATCGGTCATTTCCGCTAGAACTACGTTTATGTTTAGAGTAAGCCTAAATAATATATACAATATTTTTTTAATATTTTTGGATCCTCCAATTCCAAATAATCTATTTTTGAATAAAAATTCCTATTTTCTGACCTCAAGGTCCTCCTTTTTTAAGATTGTTCATAAAAAGCACAAAAATGTAGGCCTATATTTTTTCTTTCAAACAAGTTTATTTTATTGGATACTTTGTTGCCAAAATATATTTTTATAAATAAATTATAAAAATAAATTTTATAGTAATGAATTAATTTAATTCAATTTCAAATTTAAATTTAATGCAATTTAATTTTATTTTATTGTAGTGAATTAGTGTGATTTAAAATGAATACCATCATGTTTTAGCATTTTAGCGCTTTTGAAACCACAGGCGTTTGCTTAGCCCCAAGTATTTCGAATAAGTTTCAAGTATATGTCACTTAGGCCTAAACGTAAAATTACAAAGTTTAGTTGGTAACAAGACAACTAAAATTATTAAGCTAGCCTTAAAAAAAAGTTAAAAAATGGCTAACTTAACCTACAAATTTCCTAACAACTGGTAGAACTGAATGTAGTTCATACAATTCGGTAAAACATGGTTCTACAAGTATTTGAAAATACTTTAAAAAGATGAAACTGGCTCAAAATGATTGCAGGGATGGTAATTAATTAAACTTGTATTAATTAATGTTTTATTTAATCGTTTAAAGGTATTTGTGTATTATAGTAAACCAAACCTTCAGTATTTTACAATGGTTTCTACGGTTTCATTCTTAGTAGTAATACAGTGATCAACTTAGCTAACAATAAAACTCACTTCCTTATTTTTTCATAAAACTTATTACCAAAGACTTGTAATATTAGAAATGACAGTTGGATTGAAAAAGTCGTATGTCGTCGTTTGTAGACACATCACGCCGAGTCATACTAAATAAATACGATGTACGCCAACATTTTTCGTTATACACAGCTTATAAAATATCTTGTAAAGAATTTGTAGCATAAATTTCTATACACTTTTTTTATAGTTTTAAAAATGTCGCTACATAAGTTATTTAAAAAGTTATTAACAAATTATTATTTAAATTGTTACACAAAAATGTGCAGTTTGAAGCTAATTGAAAATTCAGTTTTACCCAATTGTATAGCCCGCATTCAGTACAAATACATTTATTTATTACATTTATTTTTATTTCATTAATTCAAACAAGTTTTTAACTAGCCCAGTTCATTCAAAATTGGTATAGAATCTGAATGTTCTTAACATTCAATAGATTAAATGAAAATATAGCCTAAACAATACCCAAAATGATAAAAGTAAAATTGATATGGCCTGATATTCATATATCTGTAAAAAATCTTTTCTAAGTAGTTTTAAATTTTATCATTTCTGTTAAATTTATACCTTTATTTTTTAATCAATTCACGAGAGAAATTACATTCCCTGATCTATTTTTTTTTAGAAAATGTTGCCTAGGCTACTACTGCCTAAAAAGTAACTTTAAATGGATAGCAATGTAGGATTTTACAGATATGAATATGTTTTAAGGTTAACTATTTAAGAAAAAATCAGAGTTTTTTTATACGTTTCGTAGCAATATTTTGTTTGACTATTAAAAAGTAAGAAAAGTCTGATTTTTTTTTGTATGCCAGCAATTAACTCGTTAAGACCATTGTTACCGAATCACATTGTTTCATTCTTTGTGTATATAGGAGTTTTATTTCTTGTTTTAAAAATATAATATTGGTTGTAACATATCAAATTATTATTTAAAAAAACAACCAAGACGCACATATTGCATTTATTGGCCTCGCTTTAATTTCGCGATGCTTGTGTGTTTGCGAGTGGTTACACATTAGGCCTACTATGACATAAATATACCTAAGGACAAAAATTATAATTTTAAGAAAATGATTGGTCATAATAACAATAATGATATTATCCATTTGTTATAATAATAATCTATTACTAATGAGTGATTAGTCAATGTAGGCCGTTACATGGATGTCACTGACATGTTTCGGCACACATGTCGTATGTGTTTGTGTACGTATGAATGCCAGTATGTGATTGATGCAGAACCGTTCCTACTTACTGCGATTCTGCGAAGCCGCACAACGCGACAGTAGCTGGCATCAGCATTTCTTAAAGTGTAATGGCTTAGGTTGCGTTTGTGCCGATAAGGGCATTCGGAAATGCTCTAAATAAGCACAGCTCGGACTCTTGATATCAATAAATACTCTTGTTAAGCAACAAGTTTTAGGAGAGATAATATTTTTGGCATCTTATAAAAACATCAGCATGAAGATTTTTTTTCATTAAGATGGTAGACAGTAAGATTTATGAGACTAATGAGACAACTGTAATTTTCTTTCTTAAAGGTGCAGAACTTCTTGCAGATTGCCGTCGGAGAAATAAAAGTGGATTTTCTATTTCAACTATTTCTGTAGTGCAAAAAACCCATTCTGGAGGCCCATCTGAATTACTAAGTGAAGTAAGTGAAATTTGTTTGTTTGCTTATTTAAAAAAACTTATTTGAAAGGTTTAGCACTAATATTACTGAACAGCAAAGAATGTTGTTTTAAAGTTGATGCCGAAATGTTTTACTATTCAATTCAAAAGTTCAATTAACCTACCCTCATACTCTATCCTAGTCTATCCTAGAAAAACAATAAAATTGTTTCTTAATATTACTTAATAATAATGTTTTAAAAAATTATTTGAAATATATTATTTTTTTTATTAATTTTAAAAATATTTTTAATAAAGTATATTTAAGAATTTTGGTAATTTCCTAATGAAATTCTTTTTTTGTTTCAAACAGGTTCAATGTCAAACTCCAAAGCCTGCAGTATTTCGCTAAATTATCAATCATAGCCTGCAATACTCCCGGATGATCCGCTATCACAATTATATCTCATCTGCATAAACATCTTATTTTAACACCTGCTACAAGAACACCACCTTCCAAAAGCTTCAAAAATGTATGCCATTCAAATATAAGGGAAAAAATCAGAGGAGTTAATACACATCCCTGTTCTGAAACTGTTTGTCAGGTCCACACTCTGGTCTCGGTATCAATATATAGACTACTGGCTTCAAGACTTCTAGAAATTTGTTACAAACACCCGTAGAATAAAGTCTATAGAACACATATTGTCTGACTGGAGAGTTAAACGCCACCCTGAAGTCCACAAACATCAGTAAAGTTTTCACCTTTTTCTTTTGCCTTCAACCTAATAATATTTGTAAGACTGAAAATGTTATCACAAGTACTATAACCCTTCATAAAATCAGCCTGAAATTCGGTTAGTACTTCATTATTCAAAACCCATTCCTCCAGTCTCTTAAGCAGCATCCCCGTGAACAATTTAGAAACGCAGTCAGCAAAGGATATTCCTCTGCAGTTACTTACACCATTTAAATTCCTTTTCTTAAAAAGTGGAAAAATTATTGATTTTGAAAAGCTCCTTGGTACATTTCATGTATTGATGTACTGAACTATTATTTTATTTTATTGTCTCATTTTGTACGTCAATTTATAATATATTTTGTTTTATTTAATATTTGCTTCAAGTTATTTGTACTAATAAAGTTGTTTAAGATTAAATTTGTATTTCTTGAATTATTTTTCATTTGAAATATTTCTTCTTAATCTCGGGTTACTGGTTCGTTGGCGTTTTTAAATTTAGGTTTACTATTGTGATGGGTTCATATGGCCAACAGCAAAACTCGCATGTACGGTCATAGGATTAAAAAAAAACTTTTAAGCCAGAGGTTAATAATAGTAATAAACTTTCTATTATTACTGACCAACAGCTGAATCAGCATGTACGATCGGAAAAATTAATTTGAGTAAAAATCTATATTAAGTAATATATTCAGTAATCAATAGCTATTGATTATATCAGTAATTGACAATATATCAGTGATAAATAGCTAAATAAGCATGTACGATTGGAGAAATTAATTTGTGTCAGATTCGATTTTATTTACCAACAGCTAAAACAGCATATACGGTCGGAAGGTAACCAAGAGCTAAATCAGGATATATGGTTAAGCTATTATTAATACTGACTAACAGTGATAATTCAAGGCTATTGGTTAAAAGAGATAATTCAAGCCTATATAATTCAAACAACTGTATATGTAACTTTTGCAAATAGTGTACGAACATTACCACTAGCACTAAGAATATTTTTAAATAATATTTTTTTTAAATGTTCATAGTACTAAATATTTAGGTGTTTTCTTTAATAGATATAAGAAATGGACGGATTATATAATTAATTTACGTAATAGAACTAAGTATTTGGCATATGTGTTTGTTAAATTAAAAAAGATTATGTCAAGTAAAACTATATTAAAAATATATTATGGGCTTTTCAACAGTATTGCCACATACGGTATAATAGGCTGGGAGCATATTATAATTCTCCTTGCCATTATATAATTTACAAAAAAGGATGTTAAAAATAATAAGTAATGATGCCGAATTTCAAAAACATATACTAAACGTAAATCAGAGTTATATTTTGACAGCGTTGTTAAGAAATTATTATAATTTAAGCAAGGAATTTATAAATAGTAACAGTATTACAAGGCATAAGTCTATACAAATACCTACAGTATATAAAGAAGCTGGAAAAAAAGAATATAAACACTTATAAAAAGAATATAAAAACTAAATAAGGTCTATTATGTATTTTAATAGACTAACAAATGACCTAAAAGCTATTTCAATGTAAGTAAGGACACACTAAAAATAAATTGAAAAAAATGGCTGCTTCTAAATGCATCGTTACCATAGTCATTAATTGGAAAGAATTATATAGATATATTGAAATAAGTTATTGGTTGTGGTTTCTAAGGTAATGTACGTCTTGGAATTTGGTTTGGATTTAGTTTTTTGGTTTCAGTTTTAAGATAAACTATGTATGATTGTTTTATATTAAACTGTGCCGTGCCGTATACAGGTAATTTATTACCTTCTATGGGAAATTTGTACCAGTATATAAATAAATAATAGGAAAAAATATACGACCATAGACAAATTATTATTAGGCCAACAGCGAGCATTTGCATCTATATTTAATTTACCAAAGTTATTTTTTTCCAGCTGTCACATTTCTGTTAAAAAAATTAAGACACTCTTCAATTAAGATATACAATGTATTAACACACGTGTGATTATTAACTTTACTTTCCAGCACTGATTTTTAAGTTTAGGCTTGTAGATTGAATGTAATAATTAACATCATAATTTTTATATGATCTAATTCTTATATGTTTGTTATATGCTGTAAGGACGTTTCAAGAGCTTTTATAACTATCACATAGATAAATTACTTTTCCCGTTTAAATCAATTTACTAAAAATATACCAGTTCATAGATAAACTACTTATTACGCTAGATTTTCGATGTACTAGAACACAGCTGTTCAATACTTCTTTATAGGATAGATCCATTTTAGTTTAATTTCTAGTTTAATTTTTTTAATAGTTCCATTTTTAGTTTAATTTTAGTTTAATATATTTGTTGACGGAAGGAAATGAGGTCTATATTTTAACTCGATGATCTTGCTTTTGATTTGTTTGTTTGTTAAGTGATTACTCCTGAACACTTCGTCCGATTTTTACGAAATTTGGTAAAAACGTATATGACATGAAGGGCATTTGCTGATTAGTTTTTGGACTCCCTTGGTACATCAGGGGTAGCATGGGGGGTCATTTTTATGATTTTCGTAAATTATTTTTATCTTCTTAACAAATAGTCGTTGAGCTTTGAAATTAAGTACTTGAGTAAAATATGAGCCACTACACACATAAAAAATTTTAAGTTTCAAAATTGCACAACGGCTGCTTTATAACCCAAATTATGGGCCGGAAAATATTTTTCTTTTCTTTGAAACTTATCAAGTGGGGTATAAAACGAAAAGTCTTGATTAGTACAATCCAAATTTAACAA
>CM040191.1:67898806-67901306 GCA_022606455.1 Callitettix versicolor
CCAACATAATAAAAAAAGTGTTTGACAATCGGACTCTTCAAGCCCGCGAAATTAAAAAATTCTCCTTACTTTCTGAACACACCTCGTATACGCTAAGCATAGTTCTAAGGACAATAACGTCTCACTTTGGCAGAAGTACCTAAACTTAAAATTTAAACAAAATCTGAGTTTTTTCACTCCAAGAAGAGCAAAACAGCTTTTTCTTGCAGGATACGTGAAAGCTTATAATCTGTTAAAAGTGCCTTATCTAATTTTCTTATATGGTGGGCGAATAGAAACATTAACGGGCAGATTTGACCAATACACGTGGCACTTTTTAGACTGAATTTTCAAAATCACGGCCCTTCTTGAGCCTTACAAAACAAAACAAAAAACACACACACACAACGTACGCATTACTGCCACACGTTACAACGCACGCATGTCACAGTGAGAGTGACATTATGATATCATTTCCGGTGTTAGATTGGTCGATAAAAAAAATCGATAATTACCCCAATCTGTACACAGCTTTTAATTGGTGCATGTCTACTCTGATGTTTAATGAAATTATTGTTTCATTGTTCGTGCGGCATGCAACCTAGCACACTCGCGTTATTTGTAAACAAATCAATAACACTAACCCGACGTTTAAATTTAACCTTCTGTTATGTTTCCTTACTTTTAATTGCAATTTTAACAATTCATGACAGTCTTTATTGTTTGGTAATAAAATCGTGTTAGCGCGATTTTATATATAAAAATATAATTGTGACTACTTCTAAACAGCTGATTTCGCACAACAGCTGTTGATTCAGTATCATTTCGACTGAGGTTAAGTTACGAATTCAATTTCTATTTAAAATAGAAAATAGAATTATTAAAAAAAATGTGTTAAATGAAGAACAAAGATTGAAAAAAATGAACGACAAAGACTATAACGATTAGAAAATAAATTAACGATGAAAATGTTATTAATAAAAGAGTTATGAGTGAAGAGCAACATCAACTGATTAATAACAAAAACGAGGAATCGATAAAAACGTGATGCACGATTTACATTTTTGGTTCGGTAACAGAAATTGTTTTCTGTGTATTAATTCAAAAGTTCGTCAAGTGCTCGTGGGTTTTTACTAAATTAAAAATCAATCAAGTTAGAATGACTGGTTACTCTTAAAATGACTTATTGATTGTAATTTTCGTTGTTACAAGAGAGCGCGCCAAGCGGTTTTCGAGTGTTTCTCACCGGGGGGAGTTGGAGCTAAACATCCTCTCAAGTACTGAAGCCAGTGTTCCACTGTAAACGTAAGTAAAAACTTGGTACTCAGGATAAAACAGAATTCAATTCCAAGAGAGATCACTTTCGAAAGGATTAAAACTAATCCTAATTGTGATTAAACCAAGTTGGCAGCCTGCGCAAACAAAACGGAAACTAATAAATCCAAACTGAAAGTTTTATAGTTTATTAAATTCAACGGCGGTTGTCGAGTGTGTGAGGACGAGTGAGCTTTTTCATTTAAAGTTGTGGCAGGAGAATAAGATCAAAGGTTCGGTTTTAATAGCTCTTTGTAGTGCCCAAGGCTTAAGGGGGGAGACTAATAAAATGCTAATCACTGTTTGTTGTCACTAATCAGCTGTGAAGATAGGAGGGTTATTAGCTTAGCTGGAGTACACAGGGTCCCGGTGATGCCTAAACTTCATCAACCAGCCGCTTTCCTTGGCGATTTTATTAAATTTGCGTGTTCCAACAATAAAACAAAGTTGTTTACTTTTCCATACGATCGCTGACGTGATGGAAGCAAATTTCTAATATCCCACTTTTAGAAACATCGATTTCACCAACATAACCAGCGATAAAATCTGCGAATAATGGAATTTTAATCAACCAATTCCCGTTATATTGGAACGAAAAAACACTTACTGCCGTCGAATACATTTTCAAAAATTCAACGAGCTTTGAAAATTAGAAAAAGCTATTTCATACAATTTTGACGCTGCTTACGATAGTGAAATCAAATTAAAAAATACAAAATTCAAAACAGTTATACATTTTTAAAGATTTCAAAAGGCGCCGTTTTGAAATTGACGGACGGATTTTAGTGGATAGTGGAGATTGCCCCAGCTATTTCCAAACTATATTTCTGTACTAAGTTAGAATCAATTTGAAATAAAATTACGCGCACGCGCACGCACGCACACACAAGTGCGCACGCAAACACACGCGCACGCGCACACATGCGCACGCGTGCGCGCACGCACGCACACACACACACACAGAACTATTTTTTCTCTCTCTCTCTCTCTCATACACACACACACACACACACACACACACACACACACACGTACAAGCACACACACGTACAAGCACACACAAACACACACAGAACTATTCTCTCTCTCTCTCACACACACACACACACACACACACACAAACTCACACAGTTCTCTCTCTCTCTCTCTCTTACACACACACACACACACAGAACTATTCTCTCTCTCACACACGCACACACATAGA
>CM040191.1:67906306-67948806 GCA_022606455.1 Callitettix versicolor
GTATCCCTACCGCTTCCAACTTTAGCTCCCGCGTATTCTGTTAGCCGCTGCACCGACTGTAGGAGTACACAATCGAACAACTCCTTACGGCATTAGGGAAGCTTAGTATAAATAAATAACTGAGTGGTAGTCAACAGATCTTTGACGAAGCGTTTAAAAACGCGAGATTAAATCTTGGTCTCCAGTCTGATGTGTAATTACCGAAGGAGCAAGTTTTAAGTCGCTGTCAATCCGCCAGGCTGCGCTCAATACGTCAGTCACATGTTGATTAATCGTTAGAGAGGTTTAAGTGATAGGCTTCCATATACCGAGACTGAATTAATTCCTTAATCTGTATAACTTAACGAGAAAATTGTTTATTGCATTCTATGCATAATTGGTTATGAAGCAATCAATGAATGAACACGTACAGAAAGTCTGATATTGGAAAACGTCGAGAGCAGGCATGTGATAAACAATCATTCAGGATCCGTGGCATATTTTTAGGTACTATACACTAGTTGTGACTTATTTAGCGTTGTTAAATTTTGTGTTTTAACTATTAGCAAACTGAAGTTATATTAAATTTCTTAAGCAAAATTACTAAACGAAACTTCCGTGAAAAAGGATATTTTGATATATCTTTATATTGTCTGACTTCTATGAGTCCAAAAAATATGTTTTTTCAATTTTGTCTGCCTATGTGTATTTACCACAACGGCAAGTACGTTTCTAAATTTAAATAGGGATTTGAATCTCTTTTTTATGGCACGAAACTGTTTGTTTTTGGTCAAACATTTGGATTCTCTCAAAACGATTTTTGTTTTAGGCTAAGTTTCAGTAGAATGAAGTACATTTGAGCGTAATCTGATCAACGATTTTGAAAAATCATATTTTTAACAGAACATTGCTTCAAAAATTTTGAGATATGGGCAAATTTGATGTAAATGATAAATTTAATCGAAATCGTTCTAACAGTTTAGTCTCCATAAGTATGCACGCACTTAAGGATAGACAGACAGAAACACAGATGGACTGACATCTAAGTAAAAATCGTTTTTTTGGGACCTGAAAAAGGATAAGTTCCTCAAAATCTTTTAACCGTTTTAACATGTATTAAATTTTTGGGCTGGTTGCGATGTTGGATTTTGCACGTCGAGTGATGAAAGGGTACAAATTTATATTGGTAGTTATAGTAAAAGATCATTTTATGTTAATTCGTAACGATCAGCTGATTTCATCAAACAGCTGATAAGTTATAATAAGTTTCAGTTTATGTTGTTAAAAACTAGCATTAAAAGATCATTTGTTTTATATTAATTCGTTGCGATCAATTGATTACATCGAACAGCTGTTAGGCTATATTAAGTTTCAGGTTATGTTGTTAAAAACTAGCTATGTTAATTTGTCGTGTTTTCGACAAAATTCGATTAAAATAAATCGGAAGAGAAAACATGACACGGGACTTTTATTTTTGGATCAATAACCAATTTTTTCACTGGTTTTCACTTCATAAAGTCAGTAAATAATAAAATGGTATTGTTTCAAGTATAAATTACATAAAAATATAAATTGCGTAAAAATGGATCAGATGACTTTCATGTCGTCTGCAGTGTTGCGACGCAGACTGTACCGCTTGAGAGAACGATTTAAAAGGGAACCGATTGTAGGGAAACGCCTGCCACCTCGGTGGCCTAGTTGATACGTACTGGGCTTTCGCCCCGAGGACCCGGGTTAGATTCCCGGCGTAGACTGGGTAAGTAGTATAATGGCGTTTAAAATAATTTAAATATTTATTATTCACACCTACCAATATATAATAAACGTATAAAACGTCACTGTTACACAGTTAACACTTGACACAAAACTAAATAATTAAGTTGGACTGGGTAAGTAATATAATGGCGCGAACACACAAGTTTTTACTTCAAAAATACATTTGAAAACAAAAATATATATAAGAGCTTGATGCATGACGGCAAACTGAATTTTTTCCGTGCAAAACATACATCCATACCTTGCCATAAGAAGTAGTATATAAGTACATGCGCCACCTCGGTGGCCTAGTTGACAGCGTACTGGGCTTTCACCCCGAGGACCCGGGTTGGATTCCTCGCCAGGGCTTGGCATTTTCATATGCTATAAATCATCCCATCGTTTGCATTAGCCCAAGTGTGCACAATAGTCGGACGTTAAACACCAAAAAAAAAGTAGAGAAACGCTTTCTGAAAATTATTTGTTACCAAACATGAAAATAACTTTTCAATATTATTCAACTTTCTTTTTCCCGCAATGAAAAATGTCGAGCTGCTTAAAATCTTTAAAATTATTGGTGAATTTTTCAAAAGACGCTTTTTGTTGACGTTTACATGTGGAAAATTGCGTTGATAACAAGCTTTAGAAAGAGATTTTCCCAACCTAACATGTCAAAATTAGAGGGGGGGGACAAGAAAACTTGAATTTTAAACAGATTTAAACAGCTCTACATCAACTCTTTGCGAAACTATATAGGCCTACAGGCCGCCTCGGTGGCCTAGTTAATAGCGTACTGGGCTTTCACCCCGAGGACCCGGGTTCGATTCCCGGCCAGGGCTTGGAATTTTCATACGCTATAAATCATCCCATTGTCTGCATTAGCCCAAGTGGCACAATAGTCGGACGTTAAATATATATATATATATATATATATATATATATATATATATATATATATATGCCTACTCAACGCAATAGACGCAGAAATTATAGGAGACAGAGCAGTATTCAGAAGTACAATACGGCAACTTGAGTTGCGGGAGAGTAAAAGATCCACGTGCAGGAGAGGAAGAGAGTGGACGCAAGAGGACAGAGAAAACCACTCAAGGAAAATGAAGGAATCATGGGCTAAGAAGTTGATTAAGCGTGCCTTCTAAATGGGCTATTCGAAAAAAAAGTAGGCCTACTCAGGCTCACTATCACTTTAGTTTCAAATAATTACTCATGCTACATAAATAATTTTTTCCCATACGATTTTGTCTTTTAACTGTTCCTAAATATATTTTGTCGTCGACATCTATGTTTACCTTTGTTTTGGACCTTTAGAGACAATTTTTGCCAAAATTTATTATAACCGTTTGCGAATAAGAGGTGCGTCGGCGATCCTTTGCCCAAGGACCCTAAAAACAATTCCTAACCTCACTTTAAGCGTTGCGACTTATTTTGGGTGAGAAATACACTCGTTTCATTTCATACGCTTTATTTACAAGATACATATAACACAATAAACGCTCAACTCATATTTACAAAACTATTCGAGACTTACTTTTGTAGTTTACCCTAATATTGCAACTGTAATAATTATTTATGTTACATCAAAACGTAGGATACAATTCTTTATGTACAATTACAAAAATTATCATTAGGCCTAATATCGAAGGGGTTTTGTTGAAGGATCGGGGTACATTTAAATTATAAAAAGTATCATAGGCTAAATACGTTTTGGCCGCACGATTCGCGATTGTAGACATATTCAGTGACGATATTTCGAAAACTTTGAAAATTCATTTTGCTATTTAAGTGTTTATAATTCATTACCAGCCCAATGGCTTTCATGCATGAAGCAAAAAAAAGTAAAGATTATAAAATTTAGTTGCTTTATTAAATTATTAATATTTGAAAATCTACAACTGGAAATCCATATCCAGGAAAATTAATTGAGTACTTGTGTGTGTGTGTGTGTGTGTGTGTGTGTGTGTGTGCGTGTGTGCATGCATAATTTGTATGATAATATTGTAACGGTTGAAACATTAGTCCCGTTTTGATTCAAACTCGACACTTATTAATTTTGTTAATTGCTAAGAAAATTCGTTAGCAAAATACGTTTCCTTCAAATACATTTTTAAAATTCTTTTTATATTCTTCTTCTTTTCTTCTAGGATTATTGTCACTATGTTCAATATAATGATCTGCCTTCCCTAGCTTCGTCAATTCTATTTTCGTTGATGCGTTTCGGAAAACCTCCATCTTCAAAAACTATATCTATACTTTATAGATATAGTATATAGTTTTTGAAGATGGAGGTTCTCCGAAATGGGTCAAAGAAAGTAGAATTGACGAAATTAGGGTAAGGCAGATCATTATACTGAACATAGTGACATTTTTTAAAAATAATCATAATCCTTTTCATAAAAAATACTATTTTACAATTTTAATCTGTTTTAAAAACAGGAATTAATAATTTTAAAAATCAAACTTGATTGCAAATTGTAAGATCAATTTGAGTGATTTTTTCATATCGTAACGCTGTCCAGGTCGGTAAAGTCACGTTTCAACAAATGCCATACGGTGATTTTTGTCTGAAAATTTTAATTTTTTAATTGTCTTCAAAATTTTTGATCACGTGCCGCCAATATTTAAAATACAATTAGTAAATCAAATTGAGAAAATCGTGTTTTTCGTCGCAGAGTTGAATAATGACAAATATTTTTGAGTGATTTCCAACATTAACCGTTTATATTCGCGGGGGGGGCAGCATGGTTAGTTTAAAAGCGAAACTCAACTACCTTAGCCACAAGGCGAATAAGCAGTTATAAAGTGTGGAAGAAATAATTTGACATACGATGAAAACCGGAGCAAAACTAAATATCTGAAATTTGCTTAGATATCTTTGGGAATGAGTTGTTGACAGATATCCAGATGGCAATGGGTATTCATTTTTTTTGTAATCAATGTTTATCGTGATTTTAAACTTGTGAAATTCAAAACTGAATAAGTTATAAGAAATTGGATTTTTTTATTACATCAGTTTTCCCCAAAAGCAATAGTATTCTTCTATCAACTTTGCCTCGAATTAGTCACTCAAAATATGCCTACAAGCACTTTACGGTTACGGTACATAATTATTGAATCATTTTTTTTACCGCTGTCATCTGTTAATACCGCACACAGATTGGACAAAGTAACTGTTAGTCCGTATAGGTTCTACTATCCGTATTAAAAACATCATTCTTTTCACACTAACGCAGAGGCTAATGTTTTTGGAAACAACCCTTCACAGTTACCGCGTACATTCTGCATGTGGGACAGGTAATACTGCAGGAACACGGAACTTGTGTTGAACAACAAATTAATAAGACATGTCTATATCGAACAGTACGCACTATCGTGGCTCGTAGATATCGATTTATTACACTTTCACACCTTCTGTAGTCCTTTAGTGATCGATTCTACGTGTTCTTTAGCTTTTAACCTAAGGGCGGCTATAGACGTAGACCGGGGATCGTGGGACGAAGCGTCGGGCGACGGCGACGAATTTTTCGCAGGACTTAAGTTGGTGATTGTGTCGGAGGTCGGGACGACGGGAGGCGTCAAGTAGCTCGGGTATCCGGTCTGGGGATGCGCTAGGAAGCCTGGCAGAGCGGTCAGGAGAGGCGGCGCTAGCCACGGGTCCACGGGTAGCGCCAGTGAGGAACTTCCGACACGACCTAAAGAGCCGACAGTCTGGTGGTACTCGCTGAGCCCTAGGCGTGCTGCTTCCATCTTCTCTTGGCGTCTCCACTTCGCTCGACGGTTTTGGAACCAAACCTAAACAAATGGCGGTCGTTTTAATTAATTATTACGGCAATGAAAGTGAACAAGGCATACAATTATTGTAGCCTGCAATGATTACACTATAATGTCTGCTTTGCCTGATAAATGCTCCACATAAGAATTTTCACTCTACCTATACTAACTTTCAAAATTTTGGTTTTTCGTTTAATAAAGCATATAAAAAAATTACAGAACACATACCCAGAAGTACATTATCTACAACCTCGGCTTTCACGAAACATCTTACGGACAAAAACCATAAATTTGAAGACATCCACGCCAACATGGAGATATTACATTTACGTAATAAAAGCATATATATGGATGCGATTGAAGAGTTTGAGATTTATAAGAACAAAAACCCCCCATAACATCCTCAATGACAAACTGTCATTTAAATCCCATTTAATATATGACATGGCTCTAAGGATACGTGATTTATATAAATAATAGGTTATAAACCTAACAGACGCACCACAACGGGCGCAACCACAGATGAAGACTCCGCAGTCCGGCACGTACGAGTTGCACGTATCGTTTGGCCAAACCTAATTTTATCGTGTGTATGTTAATCGTGTAACTGTGTTTAGTGTTTGTGACGTGTGTTTTCAATTCTTAATTTATTGACGATCTCGACAGAGGGATTTGACACTTTTTATTACGGCCTGAAGATGAAACAGTAAGGTTTCGAAACCGCGTTTGCCTTTACGAGGTGAGTAAATAGACCACTAGACGGAAGAAAATAGGTTGTAAATCCTAATTAAATAAAGTAGTGTTATGTGACGTTCCTTTGGTCTTACGTTTAGCTATAAATAAAATTTGAAGACATTGAGAAAATCCTTCTTGGAATTTTGATGGATGTTTCAGTCCTGTTGCCCATTAATCAAAAAAAAGTAGTTATGGTTAGGATGCGTGCAGGAGCGCGCGCGTCGTTACAAATTAAAGCAACCGATTTCGTTTAAAGTTTGGCACATACCATAATACTGACAAAAATATTTTAAAGTTTTTTTCGGTTATAAAATGGTACAATTGTATTTAAACAATTTTCATATGTTCCTTAAATTAATTCAATACGTGCAACAGAGTCTCGTTTATCCGACCTTCGCTCGTCCGACATTCCGTGTTATCCGATGTCTTAAAAAAAGCCAACGCTAAGATGAGCCACAAGCGTCCAGTTTTTATCGTCGACTGTACCGCGTCCCCACCGTTTTCTTATTGTAAAATATAAAAATTACAAAATTATTTACATCTTAGGACTCTACTTCTCTACCATAGGAATCTACAAAGCAAAATACTTTTAATATTGGCTCTGTTTTTCTATCGACATTTGAGTTATGATCTTAATCAAATTTGTTGTATTTTGTGTATAAACTGCATCAGAAACTTGTATTAAAAGGGTTAAATTGTAGATTTTTGTATTAAAAACTACGTTCACAGGATTAGGTTCTGTTTTTCTATCGACATTTGAGTTTCTTAATCAAATTTGTTGTATTTGGTGTATACACTGCATCAGAAACTTGTATTAAAAGGGTTAAATTGTAGATTTTTGTATTAAAAACTACGTTCACAGGATTAGGTTCTGTTTTTCTATCGACATTTGAGTTTCTTAATCAAATTTGTTGTATTTGGTGTATACACTGCATCAGAAACTTGTATTAAAAGGGTTAAATTGTAGATTTTTGTATTAAAAACTACGTTCACAGGATTAGGTTCTGTTTTTCTATCGACATTTGAGTTTCTTAATCAAATTTGTTGTATTTTGTGTATAAACTGCATCAGAAACTTGTATTAAAAGGGTTAAATTGTAGATTTTTGTATTAAAAACTACGTTCACAGGATTAGGTTCTGTTTTTCTATCGACATTTGAGTTTCTTAATCAAATTTGTTGTATTTGGTGTATACACTGCATCAGAAACTTGTATTAAAAGGGTTAAATTGTAGATTTTTGTATTAAAAACTACGTTCACAGGATTAGGTTCTGTTTTTCTATCGACATTTGAGTTTCTTAATCAAATTTGTTGTATTTGGTGTATACACTGCATCAGAAACTTGTATTGAAAGGGTTAAATTGTAGATTTTTGTATTGAAAACTACGTTTATAGGATTAGTTTGTAAAATTATAAATTTGTTTTGCGTTTACCCGGCTTTATCCCTAATAGTGTCATGCAGAACACAGTGAAGTGTGAGCAGTTTTCCTTGTACTGTGCATGGTAATGTTTGAAATTCAAATAAAAATATAATTTCTGTTTAAAACTTAAAGAGTTGTACATCATTTTTTATGAAAGAACTATAGAATTCATTGATGGTAAGCAAAAAAATTCCAAATTTTTTTTAAAGGTAGTTATTACCGTTAGAATATATATATTTTTTGTGAAATAAAACAATCAACGTAGAGCCCCATTTAAAAATAAAAATAATTTTTTGTAATTTTTTTCAAAATATACAAGATTTTTCAAATTTATTTGTAAATAAAACGGTATACACAAACATATGTTTGTTTTATAAGTTTTAATGTTCGAAACGCAAAAAGACTGAGTACCAATTTTTTGAAAATCGCTAAAGTAACATTTAGCTGTGTAAAACAGTATGTAAACTGAAACAAATAGGCTACACATATTTTTTATACTTTCTTGAAGAAAAAGAACCACTGATTAATAACATATATCATAACTAACGATATTCACTTTTTAAAAAATTACAAAAATTTAAATTTCGAAAAAGAGTTTATTTTACGCAATAAACATAACCCTAAAATTCTTTAGTTTATACGTTAAGTTACTTTTATCACATATATTTAAATAAAAACAATTTTTAATTTCACAATCTATATTTGTTATTGTGTAATAAGAAATATTTACACAATTACAAACACTATATAACAACAAAAACAACACAAATATCAAAATTATGACGAGAAATACACACTTTCATGCACGGCACACAATGGCGCACTAGTGCTTACTCGGACGAAAAATGACCAACATTTCAGGACAAAAAAGAAGGCTTGGCCTTTCGGTTTAGTCTATGGCCAATATATCACTTTGTAGTGGAACTTTCACACTACAATTGTGAAAAAAATAGTTGATCTATGACGAGAAACATACTAGAAATCGAGGAGTTCTTGGACCTCTGTAATTTCGTCGTTTCTTACTTCGTTTGTAGACCACTGTTTGAAAAATCACAGATACAGAACTATATTTCGTAGGTAAAATATTCAACAGATGAATTAAAGGGAAAGGATCAATCTTTCAAACGATACCAACCACAATTCTATTTAAATTTATTTACTAGGTCAAATATTAGTTTGAAAACAGGCAATGTGGCGGACGCTCAGAAGCAAAGGCGAGTACTAGAAATTAGTGTGTTTACTTATGAATTTATTGTAACAATTTATATAGAAATTTCATAAATCTAAAACATGCTAAATAAAGCTTAGAATCTCTACTTTCTAATGGTATTTATTTTATTAAGATTGCAACAGGATAAATTTGTTAAAACAGTGTGTTAAGGTAACGGTGTTTTCAACGATTTATAAGTCGCTCATCGCTTACAGGTAGGATTTTAAACGGCTTATAAGACGTTCAGCGCTTCTAGGATTATCTCTACATTTCTCACGGCGGCCCGTTTATATCGGATAAGCGAGACTAACGAAATAAAACGAATGGACCTGCATTCACCCTTATAAATGCGGTTCTAGTTAGGCTATGGCAATAGACTGAAAAATACACAAAATTCTGCAAAATATCGCTCATATTTTGAAAAAAAATTTTGAAAAATTTTACCGATGTTCTGAGGTGTTTTGTTGGTAGATTCCGAACAGAATTATTTTTTAAAAAATTGATTCAATGTGAGAAAATTTGTGCTATATACAATTTATTTTCTAAAATAACTCTTCTCAACAATTTTATGAACTGTTAAACCGTTTATAAGATACGTCCGTTAAAAACCAAACAAAAGAAAAACTATTAGTACTTTTTTAACATTTTAAAATCAATACAAAGTCAATTTTGTAACCCAAAATGCCATCTTGCACACTTAAGCTATTATTCCCCCTTCTTAACGGGATCATGTAAGTAATCAGAAAGTCCAATCATTACATGAACACAAAAATAATAAACTTCAGCAGAACAAGAAAAATACATTTCCCATTACCTGAACCGACAAATAACGTGGCAGAGCATTAACAAGCGTATATTAGAGAATTGTTCATCAACTACACACAATTACAATTATAATTATATTTGATCAACATTTAATAATTGGAATAATATCATTGACGTATGCAGAGGCCTACCACGCTGACCCCTGTTTGTTGCTCGGGTTGTGTTATTAATTTGTGTTTAGGAAATGAGCTGGTAAATACAGCCAGGAAATAACAAATATAGCTTTATTTAATTAATACGACGGGTTGTTCGACCATCACTGTACTACGAGGTTTATGTTAACTCGTACGAATAGTCAATGTTAGTAACTTTATCCTCAATCATTTCTGAAATGAAACTGATACGCAGCGATCGTAGTAGCGAACGCTGGAACTACAGTTGGGTTTGTGATGCGCTAACCACGTGTCCCCTGGCTAAACAGCTTGATTTCTGACATAACTACTGGATACAGTCGCGAATGCAAATATTGTACGAATAATCAGCTGTTTGATTATTAAGATAATTTGAAAGATATTTATTCAAGAATGTCAGATGGAATATTATCGTACTAGTGTTGCTTCGGATTTTTTAAAATTAAAATAAATGGTGCAAAATATTAGGCAAAATTTTTCAAATTCATTTATTCCTCCACCCCCCCAAAAAAAATCTGGTTCGTCTATTCGATTATAAAGAGTGATTTCGATTATATACGAAGATTTGCAACTGGAGTTGGTTTTATCGATCTTTAAAACGATTATCAGAAATAATGCTAAAGCTTATAACATGTTTCCTTTTGTCGATTTTGTAACAAAACTGCTAAAATTTTCGACTAAACAAAGGGGGACCAATTTTGGAAAATTCGTTTAAACTATTTATTATGGATGAATAGGAGAAAACGTTCCAATACTACTTTCAGCAGCTCAAAGTATCTCAGAGCGAAATCTACCAACTACAAACTGTATACTAACACGACCTTCTCTATTTCATAAGAAACTAGCTGCCTCGGTGGCTTAGTTGATAGCGTACTGGGCTTTCACCCCGAGGACTCGGGTTCGATTCCCGGCTAGGGCTTGGCATTTTCATACGCTATAAATCATCCCATCGTCTGCATTAGCCCAAGTGTGCACAATAGTGGTGAAGCAGAAAACACCAAACTGTTAAAAAAACTGCTTTTCTATAAACGACAAACAATCTGTTTTTTCAAACGGAAAAAAACTGACTGTTCTATTGGAACGTTGCCGCAAGCGCTAAAACTGTTTTCCTGCTAACAGCTTTTCTTTTACCTGCTTTTATGCTTTTTCCCTTTATTCCAAAGTTGCTTGTTGCTTGTACTGAAGTAAGAACTGTTTAGTCAGTGTCAACGTTTATCTCTACTTTGTTGCGAGTTGTAGTAACAACCTCTCACATTTTGTAGATACAGAGCCTAATTTTATTTAAACGTATTTTTTTATATTTATTATCAATCATCAATATTTTTTAATCAACTAAAAATATTCTAAATCGTTTGCATTTTGGTAAATATGCAAAGGACTATTTAATTTTTAAGTAAAAAAAGAAAGCTTCTATTAGAAATTCATTGCATTTTGTAAATATAAAATGGCATACATATATATTACGTTTTGATAATGTAATTTAATTATTACTACACTTATAAGGATTATTTTTATCCTTTCTAAATGCTTTATACCCAGAAACAATTTAATGACATGGTGGTAATGGAAAGGAAAAAGTAGTCTTAGAAAACTGAACGTATGTGCTTTATGTTGTAGCTGCTAATACAACTTTGAGTTTCAGTTTTCTAAACCCGTTTTTTTTCCAACTGTTTTAAAAAGCAGCTTTTTTCCTCAACAAACAGTGTGTTGACGTTTTGTAAAAATAGCAGAAACGCCCACCTCTACTGCACAATAGTCGGACTTAAAAAAAAAAAAAAAAAAAATCACGTAAGCAGATCTATCTGTGTGTACAGAGCATGTATGTAGGCTAATATTTTAAAGGCAAAAACATTACTAAATGCTGTTCCTCCCGGGATCCGAACCTGCTTCTTCTTCAAGGCACGAGCGGTATTGATTTTAGTAAATAATTGTTTACACGACAAAATAAAATTACATTATCAAAGAAGAAAAGAAAAAATCGTCGCACTTTGAAGTTCGATTAACGTCTTTTGATGGGTTAATTAGGTTTCTGTTGAAATTGTGAAAAGAAAATTTTTGAGGTAATTAAAATTTGAAAATACATTAAAAACAAATTAGCTTTGGTGGTAATGACACATTTCATATTTAATTAGAAGATAAAGTTTTCTAATTAAAAGAGACATCTTGGAAAAGTTGCGGAGACAAACAAAGTTAAGTTATAAAGGGCGGGGATAAGGAGGGTAAAGGGTAATCGTGTTTCAGCCAGCATCAATTTGAAATTAGAATTACCGTGCACGAAACAACGCATTAAATTAACAAACCGTATTAAAGATACACACGTAACAAAATGGCGCATTAGTGCTACCTCCTTGGCAACTCATTAAAGGAACTCCCCCCCGCTAACCTCTCCTCTCTTCTCACTTAATTACTATCACTTCTCTTTCTCTCTCTCTCTCTCTCTCTCTCTCTCTCTCTCTCTCTCTCTCTCTCTCTCTCTCTCTCTCCCATACCTGAACTCGTTTTAATAAGGTTAAATATTTAATCAGCACTCTGCAACAATTAATGTTTATAATTATTTTGGGAATGAAATTACACGTTTTATTTTGTATAATTGGCCGTTTGTACAATTCAGAACCGAAACAAAAGGGCATTGGTCACTTTCAGAAAAGAACCGGGAAACTGTTGAAGAGCGGCAATAAGGATAGAATAGAATAAAAGATAAAAAACAAAAAATTTTTTTAGTTTTATTTTATGTTAGTGAAACTAAGGATCCACGTAACAGTAATGTCAGTGAAAGTAAATAGGCTCGAACCTGCGTACAAGTCCGAGTTCTAGTGAACTGTGCGTTATTTTACCGATTGAGCTACGAATGGCTCCTAGACACTTTTTGAAAATTTCAAATGAATAGCTTATTAGCTACTCAGCCATTGTAAGTAATGTGCCTTCAGATAATTTTCATTAGAAAATGAACAACTGGATTTTTTTCAAGGCCGAGGGATCAGCGTAAACGGTAAGGAAAAAGCAACGGGAGTAACTGCGGATAGAACCAAGAACCTTAATGTGCGCAGTTCAGAGACGCAGCAGACTGACCCGGTGCTTTAGCCACATCGACCACCCCATGAGTTATTGGAGCAATTGAAATAGCTCCAATCCCCCAGCTCAATTGAATAAAATAGCAATTGAAGACCCAGATCCGAGATCTTGAATGAGCTGTAGATAATTTTTTGATGAATCGTTAAAATTTGTGGTGTGTGTGTGTGTGTGTGTGTGTTTAAGTGTTCGCTGTTTAGTGTGTTTAAGTGTGTGTGTGTTTAGTTCAATTTGATTCAAATTTGGCACAAAAATCAGTTATGGTAATAGCTTGGACAAGTTCGCTAATCGGAAAAATAGTTGATAGCGTACTGGGCTTTCACCCCGAGGACCCGGGTTCGATTACCGGCCAGGGCTTGGCATTTTCATACGCTATAAATCATCCCATCGTCTGCATTAGCCCGTGTGCACAATAGTCGGACGTTAAACAAAAAAAAAGGCAAAATTCCTTTCAAAACCGGCGGCCATTTAGAACCCTACACAAATCTTTAAGAATTCATAGTTTTTCATTTTAAATATTTTTGAAAATCTGATTTCACCGTCGTAAGCAATTTTTTAAAAACCGTTTAAATAAGAACGTTGAATTTCCAAATCCATTTGTAATTAAGAGATTTAATTTGACGGCTTTCATGGTTCAAATTTTCAGTGTGTAATGCAGCGTTTAATTCAGATTTAACGCTGTTTATGATGGTAAAACAAAAAAAAATTAGGATAAAAAAATATTTTCGAAAATTCGCTTCCGTCAGGTCAGCGAAGCAGCCAAGTGACGCCATTACTTAACATTATTCAACGGATAATTAACCACGTAAATCATTGTTGTTAGTTACCTATGTGTTAGTTAAGCCGTGTTGTAGCCTATGTGCTACTGATTCCGGGCTGCCGCTTGGGAATTACGGGCGAAGTAACTTCCAAATTGAAAATTAACACAACATTTGGTAATCAATTTAACGGAGGGAGAGGTGTGGCGGGACCAGACTGGGCTGTGATTGGATGATCTCACGCCAGCGCTTCTTCCGATATCTGCGAGGGGAGAGGAGGGGGAAAAGAAGGGGAATAAATACTTAGTCTCGCTTGACCAGCGAATGTCTTCAAGGAGACGTAAAAGCCCATAGCGTTTATTAAGTTACACGTTCGACCATCGCCGTATCTGTTTAACCTGGCGTAATGAAAACCTCAAGGCGTTCTGAAACCAGTAAAGATGCTAGTCATATTTATAAAGACTATGCAGTTCCGTTTGTGTATTTAAATAAAAAGTTATACTTTAAAATTGCATTTTATTACAATAAAATGTTCCGTATTTATGAAAAAACTGAGTGCTGACTTTGATTGATTGTCCGTTTTCTAGGTGATATAAAAAAGGTTTTCCTTTGACCGGTATGCGCGCGTGTACGCGTGTGCGAGTGTGTGCGTATAAACAGCTATAGTTGAATCTACCTATTTCATAGCCGCCTCGATTGCATAGTTGATAACGTACCCCGAGGACCCGGGTTCGATTCCCAGACAGGGCTTGGCATTTTCATACGCTATAAATCATCCCATCGTCTGCATTACCCCAAGTGTGCACAATAGTCGGACTTATTAAAAAAAACAATCGACCTATTTCAATGGTATTTTAAATCAAGATATTTAGCCTATTTAATTTTAAACAAATAAATATTACATATAAAAAAGTTATTATTGCAACATAGCCACCGTACTATGTTATTTATTATTATTTAATAAATTAGACAACATAGCCTAATTATTTAAATAATTAGGATTATAACCTATTTTTTCCGTCTAGTGATCTTTTTTACTCACCTCGTTTCACCTTTTTAACCTTACTGATTCATCTTCAGGCCATAATACAAAATGTTAAATCCTTCTGTCGATGTCGTTCCAAAATTAAACAAAATATTGAAAACACGTCACAAACACTAAACACAATTACGCAGTCAAAATGCACACTATAAAATTTGGCCAAACACTACGTGCAACATCGTATGTCTTAACATTCCGGACTCTAACGAGTTGCACGTATCGTTTGGCTAACCAAATTTTATCGTGTGCGTTTCGATCGTGCAATTGTGTTTGTGATGTGTGTTTTAAATGTTTTGTTTAACTCCTCGACAGGGGATTTGACATTTTGTATTACGACCTAAAGGTGAAACAGTAAGGTTTCGAAAATGTGGTAGCCTTTACGTGGTGAGTAAAAAATACCACCAGACGGTCATAATCCTAGTTATAAAAAAAGTTAGTCAGTAGCTGATTTTGAACTCGTCATTTTGATTCACAAGCGGAAATCATAGCACTGAATCAAGATTGCATATAGCATCAAGCAGCTCACTGGTAGACTTAACTTTACAAGTTTTTTCATGTTAAAGCAAATTTGTATACAAAATGTCCTGGACCAGCCTACAAAACGTGTTCACTTCAAAAATCAAGCAACGTATAGACGCGCAAAAATCAAAACATGGATGTATTAATACGTTTTTATTTGTAACCCCTAAAGCATCAAACAATAATTATATTTTTATAAACTAAAAAGGAAAAATATTCCATTGAAACCAACACGCACGTTATCCTTGTTTTAACAAAACAATCGTTTAAACGTTTTTTAAAAAATTCCCTGACCAGAACTATTTGTTCGAAGCTTGTAACTTTGTTATTCTAATCTATTCTTCCATTGCAAGCAACAACAGAGAACTTCAAATCGAATTCATGAAAGAAAATATCAGGAAATTACATTATTCCCTTTTAACTTTATTCAATGCCTTCTTTTCGCCTTTATTAAATTTTCCTCAATTTTGTCATATGAAAGTCATTTGAAGAGTTTACAATGACTTTTAACAAAGTAAAGTCATAAGGCGTGTCGAGCAAGAGGGAGCCCGCGGCGTTCTGAGATGAAAAGGGAAATTTTAAATTTGTTTTATTTATGCTGGCAACACTGCTGCACAACGTTGTTGTCAATGTAACTGCAACAAATGTTAAAAAATAGTATTGCCTATCGATGTAACGTTGAACAAATCGATTAAAAGTAATTTTATCTCAAACAATTTGACTTCAATTATCGATATACGGTATCTACGTCAGCGTTTCAAACAACTAAATTTACCATCGATAGTTTGTTTAAAATAAAATACCTTTTCACAGTTAAAATACATCTTACACTTTCTGATAGGTTAGAGTGAAAAATTCAGTGATTGTATACAGAAAAAAACGTTAAAGAATATTATTTATATTGCTAAGAAAAATGTCACATTATATTGTAATATCCATAAATAAAAAAACTGAAGTAGGCTATACACTTTTTTACAGTAAACTAAAAAACCAACTTATGTATACAAAACGATATACGAAATATGTCTACACCATTCATACATTAACAAAGCACTTTGCAGTTAACAATTTTATGCACACACAAATACCAAATCATAGTTTTCCTTTAGTGAAACAAACCCACGAAACTCAATTTGTAAACCTTTTTTTACTCGAAACTGTTGAACAGGCTCAATCTAATACGTCTATAAGAGAAACACTGTCGATTTCTTGCACTCTAATCAGGATAGGCTATATATATTTAGCCTCGGTGGCCTAATTGATAGCGTACTGGGCTTTCACCCCGAGGACCCGGGTTCGATTCCCGGACAGGGCTTAGCATTTTCATACGCTATAAATCATCCATCGTCTGCATTAGCCTAAGTGTGCACAATAATCGGACGTTAATATATATATATATATATATATATCACTAAAGAAAGATACATATTCTCTTCTACTACAAACTGCCTTATTTTTGAATACTGAACGCTCAAGTATACATATTCTCGCTGAGTAAAAGATGTACTGTATACATGCCTATTAAATTGTAAAGTAGGCCCCCTATACATACTCTCGTGGAGTAACAGATATACTGTATTCATACATATTGAACAGTAAAGTATACATATTCTCGTGGAGTAAAAGATATACTATACTCATGCCTATTAAATAGTAAAGTATACATATTCTCGTGGAGTAAAAGATATACTGTATTCATACATATTGAACAGTAACGTATACATATTCTCTTACAGTAAAAGATTTCCTGTATTAATGCATACTAGGCTTTAAAGTATACATATTCTCGCTGAGTAGAATACGAGTATATTGCATTCATGCATATTAAAAATTGAAGTATACACATTCTCGCAAAATGATATACCATATAGTTCATTTATAGTTTTGTATGCATAAGTTGGTTTCTTCGTTGATTATTAAAACATGTATAATCTACTTCAATCTTTTTATTTATAAATATAACAAATTCGAAGTAACAATATGATATGGGAAGTTTTATTATTTTTATTAAAATCACGTATGGCATACTGTATTCATGCATACTAAATTATACACATTCTCGTAAAGGATATACTGCATTCATACATATTAAACTTTTTTTTTGTGTTTAAAGTCCGACTATTGTGCACACTTGGGCTAATGCAGACGATGGGATGATTTATAGCGTATGAAAATGCCAAGCCCTGGCCGGGAATCGAACCCGGGTCCTCGGGGTGAAAGCCCAGTACGCTATCAACTAGGCCACCGAGGCGGCATAAATACATATTAAACACTAAAGTATACACATTCTCGTGGTGTAAAAAGATATATTGCATTCATACATAGATCTACTACACGCTAAACTATACACATTCTCTTAGAGAAAAAGATATACTGTATTAATTCATACTAAACATTAAAGTATATTTCATTAAAGAAGAAACGCCTTTTTAGAGACACAACACTCTAAAGTATACACATTCTCTTAAAGTACAAGAAACACTGCTGTATAAATACTAAACTATACACATTCTTCCAATAGAGTAAAAGAAATGCCATATACATGCGCAGAAAAATATTAAAAATACACATTTCCTTATGGTGTTTTTATGAATATTAAAACTTAAGGATACACATTCCCAGAGAGTAAAAGAAATGCCGCATACATGCGCGCTAAACACATTTACACAAGGTAAAAGAAAGGCGGCATCCATGCACACTGAGAATTAAATGACTCGTACCGTACAATGAGAGCAACAAAAACACAACGAACTTCTCCCCTCGCGGGCTTATCTAGGGGGGGATCTGCAAAAGGACATATGCCCCTAATCTAACATCTTAACAGCCATGAAATGCGATCTGGCTATGTTCAAGTAGGCTTAGCTGGGATAGCTCAATTTGTATGCAATGAAAACGAGACACCTTTTATATTGTTAATCCGAACATCTTTGATAAACGGCGGCATTGTTATAGCTACCCTTTCCTTGGGCATTTATCTTTATCTAATTATATTTTGTTTTGTTTAATCGTTGTGATTGGTTTGATATGGATTAATTTATCGGTTGTAATTTGTAAGCGAACCGGAGTGTAAAGTTATCAACATTTTTTTTGTATGTTTAACGTCCGACTATTGTGCACATTTGGGATAATGCAGGCGATGGGATGATTTATAGTGTATGAAAATGCCAAGCCCTGGCCGGGAATCGAACCCGGGTCCTCGGGGTGAAAGCCTAGTACGCTATCAACTAGGCCACCGAGGCGGTTTAAAATATAGACGTATATATATATATAATATATATATATATATATATATATATATATATATATATTTATATATAGACGTATATAAAATATATCAACAATATAGACGTATCACGTTAAGTTAATAAAGGCATCTGCGCATTTCGCTGAAGACTGAACCTTTTCTGGAAACAAATTCAAAAGATGTTTTGTTAAAAAAACAGCCTATCTTTTTTCTTTCAATCTTATCTGAAGGTTATCATCAAATTTTCCTTAAATGTAATAACAATTACAACAAGAAAATGTAATCTACAGATCGTTACATTCCGGAAAAAACTAATTTTTCAGTTGAAAAACCCTGAAAAAACATTTCTTATCGATTTCGGTTTTTTAGACGTTCGTAAAAGGAGACGCATAACTAAAGAGTAAATAAAATAATCGAAAAAAGTTTTTATCGAAACCATTTTCGAAATTCTGATTTCACCGTCATTATAAACATTAAGACCTCCGTACTGTGTTCAATACAATGGTCTGCCTTCCCTAGCTTTATCAGTTCTAATTTCGTTGACGCGTTTCGGAGAAACTCCATCTTCAAAAACTATATCTATACTCAGTTTTTGAAGATGGAGGTTCTCCGAAACGCGTCAACGGAAGTAGAATTGACGAAGCTAGGGAAGGCAGACTATTATACTGAACACAGTGATAATAATCCTAACAGAAAAGAAGAAGAATATAAAAATTAAGACCTCCGTACACTAACATGTTACAATTTTAAATTACGTTGAAGTTACGAAAATGGAACCTGAACGTTGAAATTCGAAATGCTAATTCGTGCAGTTTTTATTATGACCAGATTTTGAGAAAAATACAATATTAAGATATAAGAACTAGGAATTTTTTCAAAATTAAAAAATTGCCGCCATTTTGAAACTGCTGAACGAATATCGCAGGTTAACAAATTTAACTAATCTGCTACCAAGATTGATTTTGTGCCAAGTTTGAATTAAATCGTACTAAAACGTATGTGTTAAAATGAAACACGCACGCGCGCGCGCACACACACAAACACACACTTAGTAAATTGTGCAAATTTGTTTTATTTAAAATTCGCTATACTTGCTGGAGTAATAACACTTCATATCACAATTTTTTCATAAAAATCTTCAAATTGATTAAAATCTGATGGATTAATTAGGCCTAGTACCTCTTTTGATTTTCAGAAATTTGACGAATTTTCCCGTTTTTTTCTGTCGATAGCTTCTAAACTGAAATTTCAGGAAAGTATTATTTGGGAATAATTAAATCTAAAACAGTCTGTACAATACAACACACCGTTTACTTTCCAGGTAATGCATTACTTTCTTAATCGCGAAAAAGAAGTTTTAAAAAATTGTTTCATTGAAAACACCCCGCCGTTAAAATGAATACAAAAATACAATACAATATTCTAACGTGGCTCCCGCTAAAGAAGGATACTACATTTCTGAATAGGACATAAGTTTTCAATTGGAACGAAAGACAAGCGGAAGGGTAGTGAGGCCGGGGGAGGGGGTTAAACAAACCCCAGACATACAATATCCTCAGTTGCAGTTATTGAGCCCGGTGGCTTTTCTTATTGGGTTTTTGTATTTGGAAAATAAACAAAAACCTGAAAGCTGCCTTCTTCAATGACTTTGTATTGTGAGTTAATCGAATAACGTTTGGGCTCGACCTATGCAAAACTGAGATAGTGTTTGTTTAAAGGAAAAATATTTTCATGTGTCATTCGAACAAAAATATACAAAGCTATAAGTAATATATATACTTATATATAATTACCTTAAAAAAATTATAGATCCAAACCAAAAAACCAGAATGAATACTACTTTTGACCTCCTACACTACTTGAGAGGACGTTAAGAATTATGTATTTTTAAATGTGTGTGTGTGTGTGTGTGTGTGTGTGTGTGTGTGTGTGTGTGTGTGTGTGTGTGTGTGTGTGTGTGTGTGTGTGTGTGTGTGTGTGTGTGTGTGTGTGTGTGTGTGTGTGTGTGTGTGTGTGTGTGTGTGTGTGTATGTGTGTAGGCCTAATATTTAATTACCTTAAAAAAATTATAGACCCAAACCAAAAACCAGAATGAATACTACTTTTGACCTCCTACACTACTTGAGAGGACGTTAAGAATTATGTATTTTTAAATGTGTGTGTGTGTGTGTGTGTGTGTGTGTGTGTGTGTGTGTGTATGTGTGTGTGTGTGTGTGTGTGTGTGTGTGTGTGTGTGTGTGTGTGTGTGTGTGTGTGTGTGTGTGTGTGTGTTTGTGTGTGTATATATATGTGTGTGTGTGTGTGTGTGTGTGTGTGTGTGTGTGTGTAGGCCTAATATTTAATTACCTTAAAAAAATTATAGACCCAAACCAAAAAACCAGAATGAATACTACTTTTGACCTCCTACACTACTTGAGAGGACGTTAAGAATTATGTATTTTTAAATGTGTGTGTGTGTGTGTGTGTGTGTGTGTGTGTGTGTGTGTGTGTGTGTGTGTGTGTGTGTGTGTGTGTGTGTAAACATACATATAGTGTATGCTTTTGTTATAGCGCCCTAGCGTGCATACGTTTCAAAGAAGCGATTTCTCAAAATCTCGAAAAAAATAATTACTTTTTTTGATTTTAAATTTATTTTGAAATTTTGATTTTACCAAAAATTTGTAATTTTAATTTATTTTTCAAATTAAATGTAACAACTTATACAAGAATTTAATGCTGATTACGCTAGTGTAAGCAAACTGTTCTATTACGTCAGCGTGATTGCTGAATACAGTGATTATTTATAGCGTATTGACTAGAGAAGATTGATTCGATCCGTGATTTTATTCTTTACTATAACCAGTTGTATCTGTGATGTACAATAGAGGAAAACCCTTGAGAAGGGAGTAAAAGATAAGGAAATGAGTGTCAGGAAGTAGGGGCAGTAACCTGCGGGGTGACGTTATCAGGAAATGGAAAGCGACGTGATGGATTTCTTTGTAAGTGAGTTTATTTTTTTGGATCCGAAATGAATTTAAATACGTCGAAGATAATTAAAAGATGTTAAAAAAAGTCTGTTTTTAAGGGTTTTTTAATCTCGCCCGTCTTTGATTTCAGGTCTTCTAAGGTAAAAAAGAATATTTATTGTGTGCGTGAGTGCGTACGTGCGCGCGCGCATACGACCGTGTGCGCGTGTGTGTGCGCGCATGTGTATGTGTGTGTACGTGTCCGTGCGTCCTGTGTGCGCGCGCGTGCGTCCTGTGTGTGTGTGTGTGTGTGTGTGTGTGTGTGCGCGCGCGCGCGCGTGTGTGTACGCACAAAGAATTTGACATAAAGACGTAGCTACTTGGACCCCATATCTCGTGATAATTTTAAAAATTTCCATTAGAAAATGGGCTATTGGATCGATCATCATAGTAAGACAAAATAATCGGGACCTTGAAATGAGCACCGATCCTGACCTCACTGTTACTACAGTCGTTAAAATTTACACAGCCCTGTAAGTAAAACATCTTGGTCTTACAGTTTGTAACATTATCTGTCTGTATGCCTGTCCCACAATCCATAGTGTGGCAGGCGATGGTTTGGTTGTCCGGTATTGTTAGAGAGGCCATCGAAATAAAGAAGCAAGGTGAATTAAAAAGAAAATATGACTCAGTTCGAACTGAGTGCAATCTTGCTAAGGTCAATGTTAATCTCACTGGACCCAACCAGAAGCGCTAATGTGAGTTAAAGGCCAGTCGATCTACGTCAGCTAAAGTCAGCCCACTTTCTGTTTACAGAGTTTATAAAAGCAGCTAGCATGTGGAAGCTTTCTTTAGTTAGTTGGACTTCAAATTTGGATGCCAAATACGCGCGCGTGTGTGTGTGTGTGTTTATAATAGAATAACATCTAGTTAAAACAACACTCTTAGAAAACTTACGTTTGATCACGCACTCATTCAGTGATTCTAATAATTAACTAGTTAATCTCTAGTAACACGTACACTTCGTGTGTGGTAACTGCGAATTCTTACATCGATAATAAACGGGGTTCAATCTGACAACACTGTACGTACGCTTCTTCGGGTAACCAGATAGGGTTCGGCTGGGCTTAATAAAGAAGTGCTGCCGAATGACGAGGGTGCGTCATCCGATACCTCTGAACGCTCCGCTCCGCGGCGGCAGCGCAAAACTGAGCCCAAAATTACCTTGATTATATTTTTTCATCAGTCACGTTCAGGGATTTCTCTATAACCCTTGTGTTGGGTGTAGCTTATTACAGGCGGGACACTCGTAAAGCTAATTAGGCTACATACCGATGCATCAAATTTGGAAAGCACCCGCTGCTGGGTAACTTATCGGTAATAGACCTATGTACAGTATACCTTAATAATTTTGGCTATATATAAATTCCCACACTTATTACCCCCTCAAAACGAAAGACCGGTCTAAAATTTTAAAATTTAATATCGGTAACGTTTATTTTTCTCGAATTTTGGTCAAATTTGAAATAAAAGATATTTACCGTGACCATGATATGTTCTTTGTTTTTAGCAAATTCACATTGGAAAATGAGTTATTGAGACAAAAGTTAAGGTTCGACCCAGACAAGGCAGCTTGAACAAATTCGTTAGCTAGCGTTAGATCTATACATTCAAATGTTTCGGAATGGAGGAAATCCGAAGTTTTAAAAAGTCACTATTTTTTTTTATTTTACACTTACTTTTTAAACGTGATTTAATCTCGTTGCAATATGCGTTAAAACGTGCAAAAATTAGCGTTGAAAATGTTCAAATTTCAATGAAAATAGTATTTAACTGAAGTCAAGAGTAAAACGTATTTTCAATGTAATTTTAATACTATGTTCAGTATGATCTGCCTTCCCCAGCTTCGTCAATTCTACTTTCGTTGACGCGTTTCGGAGGACCTCCATCTTCAAAAACTATATCTATACTCAAGTGAGTATGTGGATTTTGAACGGCAATTTAAAAATTTAAATTTTCAGACAAAAATCACCATACGGCATTTGTTAAAACGTGACTTTACCGTCCTGAACAGCGTTACGATATGAAAAAAATCTGTGAAATTGATCTTACAAATTGCAATAAAGTTTGATTTTAAAAATTATTAATTCCTGATTTTAAAACAGATAAAATTGTAAAATAGTATTTTTATATGAAAAGGATTATGATTATTTTTTTTAAAATGTCACTATGTTCAGTATAATGATCTGCCTTCCATAATTTCGTCAATTCTACGCGTTTCGGAGAACCTCCATCTTCAAAAACTATATCTATACTATATCTATAGAGTATAGCCTAGATATAGTTTTTGAAGATGGAGGTTCTCCGAAACGCGTCAACGAAAGTAGAATTGACGAAGCTAGGGAAGGCAGATCATTATACTGAACATAGTGACAATAATCCTACCAGAAAAAAAGAATATAAAAAGAATTTTAAACTTAATTTATATAATTTTTAACTCTGATTACAAAAGTATATTTTTTAACCCAGATTTTCAAAAAAAATTATATTTTTTTTTATAAATCTGTTTCATCACGTTAGCGAAGCAAATGTTTCACGATAAAACTGTGATTGTCAAACATTTTCGCGACCATTTCGAAGCTCGCGAACTAATTTCGTGCTGCAACGATATTATGTATTCACTGTGAACCAGACACGACCTCTCTTAGTTCAATATGTCGCCGTGGCGGCAGCACATGCTCCGAACCAATAATTACAACATGCATAGGGCTGGCCGTGATTCTGTCAACCGATCGTTACTGACACAAGCCTAATTTTGATTTCTGAATGTCAATCAGCCCTTCTCGCTGTCTTATGTTTGCTGTTTGTTTGTTTGTTGACACGTGGCGCGCGTGCGCGTGCGGGAGCAGCCTCCCTCTCGTCACACCCTCCGGTTGTAATGGAGGTAGGGTCGCCGGTTACACGATAGTTTCAGCGTTAACAATGCGTTGTAGCTGTGCTTATTGTGAATTAGTGAGTCTAATTTTGTTGTCGCGTCAAACGCAGGATGAATGGGCCGCGACCATGCTATAAGTGGGCAAATAAAATAAATTGTACACATTCATTTTTTGAAAAGAGTGAAGGTTGGAAAATTTGTAAAAAAACTTCAACGAATTTATCTTAAGAATCAAATAGGCATACACAAATATTAGTTAAGGTTTACTTTTCATAAGTGTTTATCGACCAACAATGTTGGTTGAGCCTAACTTTTATCCGCTAAGACTTCCCTGGCGCAAGACTTATGACCAATTACATTCCTACCAAAATCTCAGCCGTCTCTCTCAACCAACATTTCAAATACTCAGCGAAAATATTTCAGTCTGTCAAAACGTAACCACACTCACATTCCCACCAAAACATAACCACACTCACATTCCTTGTAAAACCTAACCCCACTCACATTCTTGCTAAATCGTAACCATATTCACATCCCTGTCAAAACGTAACCACATTCACATTCCCGCCAAAACGTTACCATACTCACATTCCTGCCAAAAAGCAATCACAGTCACATTCTTGTCAAAATGTAACCACAATTACATTCCTGCCAAAACGTAACCGTACTCACATTCCTGCCAAAAAGCAACCACGCTCACATTCATGCCAAACCGTAACCTCTCTCACATTCCTATCAAAACATAACCACACTCACATTCCTGCCAAAACGTAACCACACTCACATTCATGCCAAAAAGCAACCACACTCACATTCTTGTCAAAACGTAACCACGCTCACATTTCTGCCAAAACGTAAGCCACTCATTTTCCAGCTTCCAAACATAAGCTACTTTCGGCTTTGAAAACATAAACCATTCACTTTTCGGCTGCAAAAACGTAAGCCACTTATTTTCCGGCTGCCTACTAAACATAAGCATTCTCACTTTCTACCTACCAAGACATAAGCATTCTCATTTTATGGCTACTAAAACAAGCATTTTCAATTTATGGCTGCCAAAAACTATGACCACTATTTTCCGGTTACCTAAACATAAGTATTTTCGTTTTCTGCCGGCCAAAACATAATCATTCTCATTTTCCGACTGCCAAAACATAAGGCACTCACATTCCGGCCATCAAAACATAAGAATTCTCATTTTTTGCTACCACAACCTATCACCACTTACTTTCCAGCTGCCTATTAAACACGCATAAGCATTCTGTTTAAACATAATTATTCTCAAGTTTTGCCAAAATATAAGCATTCTCACTTTCCGTCTGCCAAATCTAATCACTCATCACAAATTTTATCATAATTTTTAACAAATTTGATCACAAATTTTAAAGGATAAATAAGTGTTTATGTTTCAAAATTTTTTAATCTGAAACAAGACAGCAATCCTTGGTTAACCATAACCAGTAGGCTTCACTTTCACTCTAATATTGGCCACGGAGTCTCTGCTTAGTTTCTGTTTAGCTTTCATCTAGACTCGTTACGTATGTGCCAACTATGTCGTCTATGTTTTTTTGCTGGTCACACGTAGGTTTTACGTTTTAAACGTTCAGAACTACAATTATGTAGTTCTGAACGTTAATTACAATTATGTTTTTAGTTTTTAAAATTCTATCATAGAACTGTGTCATTTACGTCAGTTCAGGTTTTGTTTTATGTAGTTTAAGCATTTCATATTCAAATTTTATAAGACATTTTATTATGTATAAAAAAAACTTTTGCAAATTGTGATAAGGCTCATAATATTTTGTTTTGTTGCAAATGATGATTCTCCAGACAGAGTAAAATGGCCGTTACAATAATGTACGTAAACAAAGAGAACGAAATTGTTTTATAGCCTACAAACGTAAGTAAATTTAAGCTTCAAAAGGTTCCGTTTTATTATTGTACTCACATGATGGCAACAATTCGATGACCAGCAATAATAGCATGAATAATTCATTGTTAGTTTTTTTTAATTTTTGGTCTCATGGGATCACTTTAGTCTAAATTTCAGTTCTTCCTAACATTGGGCTGTAATTTTTTCTCCAATAATCCCTCATTCAATCAGATCGTTGCTTCCTGACGGCATCCGTGATCACTACCTTCTTGTGTTTCTTCGGTTTATCCACTTTAAATTTATTAGTCTTAAGAATGCGTGTTATTTTACATTTGTCTGTTGCATCATCCATTTTCGGTCCTATTTCACTGAGGTCCCTGAGGACTTGTGTGATGTATATTCCCTGTGTTTTCCTGTTGATGCTTCTAATTACCAGTTGTCTCAGGATTCTGTCCTCCGGCATTCTTAATATGTGAAAGAAGTGGGAAATTCTTCGTTTTTTCATTACACCGAGAACTGGGTCGATATATTTGTATACTGTTTCATTGGTGGCTATTCTCCAGGTTCCGTCTTTCCGGTAGCTTTTGTTGAGACACGTTCTGATGATCCTTCTCTCCGTCTTAAGCAGCGGGTCCGTCTTGTTATTGTTTTTGATTTGGAAGCGAGTTTCACTGGCATATAATGTTTCTGGGAGTACCACTGATTTGTAGTGGCGTATTTTTGTTTTTATTGACAGGCATTTCTTCTTGTACGTTGGCCAAGTTAGTAGCTGGGCTTTTTTAATTTTTCCTACCTTATTGAGTAGTGCGGGTTTTTCGTCTAGATTGTATGTTATGGTTTCTCCTAGATATTTGAAACATTGTTACTTTATCAATGCAACGTTTTGAAAACCGGATTAGATACTTTAGGCTATTACTGTTTGGGAAAAAACACTGAATAGCTGGACGGAATTTTAGAACAAAATATTAAACAAACAGACGCATTCAAACACGCAAATTTATTACTGTATCCTTATCGAAACCTATCGTCTAGCTTATTTTAGTTAACGATATACTGCAAAACGTTTATTAAAAACGATTTAAAAGCACTACTAAAAATTAAACGGTACGCTAAAATTGTAAAACAACAAAATAAAATAATAAATGTTTTCCGGCGATATATAAACAAAAACCGTAATCAAACACAAAATATAAACATGGTAATGCATACGTTAAAAGAAATAATATCAACATTCCGGACGTTTGTTATTTGAGAAAGCAGCTGTGTAATAATACCTCGCGATAATTAATTGTGTTTGCACGTGGGCCTAACTGAGGGCGAGAACCAATAAATTATATATCGAACAATCCTATTATTATCGGCAAATTTCACTGTTCAAATAAAAACAATTTTTTCCGCTATATGACGAGAAAATCGATTCTTAAATATCGATTAATTTGATATATCGATAATATTGAATGTGTGCAAATCGATAAAGACTAAAGTAAAGTTAATTGTCCCTTTATTAAGACACCATATTTTTTCAAAACGACTGTATATCATAAATGTTAGCGTGCGTTGTTCGTCTCGTTACAATTTTTTCCGCTATATGACGAGAAAATCGATTCTTAAATATCGATTAATTCGATATATTGATAATCGATAAAGATTAAAGTAAAGTTAATTGTCCCTTTATTACGACACCATATTTTTTCAAAACGACTGCATTTCATAAATGTTAGCGTGCGTTGTTCGTCTCGTTACAAATTTTTCCGCTATATGACGAGAAAATCGATTCTTAAATATCGATTAATTCGATATATCGATAATCGATAAAGACTAAAGTAAAGTTAATTGTACCTTTATTAAGACACCATATTTTTTCAAAACGACTGTATTTCATAAATGTCAGCGTGCGTTGTTCGTCTCGTTACAATTTTTTTGATTTGTAAAAAGCACAAATGTTGCCTGTCTCTTTTTAAAATTTGGCAAAAATCGCATTTTCTCAATACCAGTTCAATATGGATGAAATTTACTTTAAATTTATCCTTTCATTTCCAAAACAAAGCGTATATACGAGGTGTGTTCACAAAGTAACGAGAATTTTAATTTTTTGAACAAAATATTTATTCTTCTACATTGATGTTGTCGCCTTCAAAATAGTCCCCATTGGAGATTATGCACTTGTGCCAGCGCTTCTTCCAATCCTCGAAACACTTCTCAAACTTGATCTTTGAGATAGCCTTTAGTTCTTTCAGCGATGCGCTTTTAATGTCATCTACTGCTGTAAAACGACGGCCCTTTAAGGTTCTCTTTATTTTTGGAAATAGGAAGAAGTCACACGGAGCCATGTGTGGCGAATATGGAGGCTGGGGCATCGTTACAGTACTGTTTTTGGCTTCTCTCACCCTTTTTGACATTCTGATTCTGCCATCGTAATCAGCATTAAAAGCTGCACATACCAGCACTTACAACTTTCGAATTACGTTCAAAATAACCTAACTAAGCGAGTTCTACTTGTTAGATAAAAGATACTGAAGCGCCTGCAAGCAGCGGCGTCGGCAACATATACACACGGTGCAACACACTTGACGGAACTATAGTCTATGTTAACACACAGTACGGAACCTCTACCTTATTACACAGGTCGATCTCTAACTTATAACACGGTACTGTCGAAGGAAAACGAATCTCTAAGTTAATAAATCTCTAAGCTATTACACATCCCCTATTTTAAACGGATACGAAAACAGCGCACTGCAGCGTCCATGATGAGAACTACACAGAGCAACTGTCAGATGACTTCGCTAACATCTGTTAAGTGTGCGCTTAAATAATTGTTCCTTCAACTTGCGGTTATTGAGTGGAAGGAAGGGTTAGCTGATGGATGGACTTAACCCCTCCACCCCGCGCAAAAATTCTATCTCGCAGCTCAGCTGACTGTTCCCACAACTTGTTATTGTGTGCTACTGCAGCAGTTAATCTATGTACCACATAGTGTACCTTAGAAAGAAAATCGAGTTTTCTTTTGTTTTCATAGAAACGTTTTTTTACCGTGCGGAAATTTATTTCTGGCGTTTTCATTTTTACGTAGCATCTTTAGTTTTTACAATTTCTGAAATTTCTTTCGAAAAAGTCCTGCTCGGAAGTTATCAAGAAAAAAGTAAAATTGTTTCTAATTTCTAAAAATCGTTTGATCGTATTATAGTCATATACAAAGATTCTTTCAACCGGATGCACTGATTTTGAAATAAAAAGCGCAACGTTTGGTAATAAATAGAAAAAAACATCAAAGCGGCCTGGTTTTATTTATTTCGACTCCCCCCCCCAAACATACAGGTACTGTCAATGTATTTGATGATTTTAAAATAGCTACACTAAATTGAGTTATGAATCCTAAAAATAGTTAATATTACAAAAAATACGAGAGACAAATTATTATTGCAACTAGAAACACTGTTCTTTTCAAACCGAGAAAAACTAATTCAATTACTTTTCTTTTTGCACCAAAAGCGCGACTGAAATGAAGGTAGTAATAAATAAATGAAATTTGAAAACACTTCTTCACTTCAGTAACTGGTATAACGCATGAACAAGTAATCAAGAAAATACATAAAAAATAAAGGGACATAATAAAAGAAATAAAGTTATTCAGGCTACACACACACACACACACACACACACACACACACACACACACACACACACACACACACACACACACACACACACACACACACACACACACACACACACACACACACACACACACACACACACACACACACACACACACACACACACACACACACACACACACACACACACACACACACACACACACACACACACACACACACACACACACCACACACACACACACACACACACACACACACACACACACACACACACACACACACACACACACACACACACACACACACACCACACACACACACACACACACACACACCACACACACCACACACACCACACACACACACACACACCACACACACCACACACACACACACACACACACACACACACACACACACACACACACACACACACACACACACACACACACACACACACACACATACATACGCACAAACACACATACATATATATACACACACACACGCACACAAGCAAGCAAACATAAACACACACACACACACACACACACACACACACACACACACACAAACACACACACATACAAACATACACACGCATGCGCACACATACACATACACACAAACACACATACACACACATACATATATATACACACACACGCACACAAACACAGACACACAAAAATACACACAAAAACGCACACACGCACACACGCACACACACACACACACACACACACACACACACACACACACACACACACACACACACACTGTAAAATCTCTCTATTGCGGATCTCTTTATAACGGAAATTTCTCTATAACGGCGAAACGTGTCGGTCCCTTCCCATTCCTACAATAAAAACATATACTCTAACTTTCTCTATTGAGGCAAACAAAATTTCAGGAATTTCTCTATAGTGGTGATTCAAGTGCACAAATGCTACTCTTAACACTATTTCGAGTGTTAAAAGCAGTACGTAGTGTATCAATTGTATCGAATATTTTGTAACTAGTATATTTTAAGAGTAGTGCATTACAATACAGTGTAGTAGCATCTGAATGGAAAATTGTATCGTTAGTTGTAAAGGTTGGAGTTGTACGTGAGTTAGAGAAAGATGAAAAGCAAATAGATGATTTCCGAATTTTTAATTTAGTTCTTCTGTTGGCACGATATTGAAAAATAAATGTAAAATAATGAAGAGGGCTTTAAAAAAAATGGAAAGGCATAATTTGAAGGAATCGATGAAGTTGGAAAAATTTTGTTTTCCTCACAATTACAGTAATTCATACAGCATTACAGTATTTAATGAATATTGTATTTTAAATACTGTACGTCATATAGTTTAATTTCAATAACCTTTGCACTCAATACTTCAAATTAAAAATATTACATAACACGTTTTTTAAAAACTCTGTCTATAGCGAAAATCCCTTTATAACGGCAAAAACTAACGTTCTTCAATGCTGCTGTAGAGAGATTGTACCGTATATATATTTATAAATGTTAACGATCCCCTCAAAAATTTATGATCCGTGCTCATTTTATGATCCCTCGTTTGGATCTGATCAAGAGCGGCTCCAATAGCTCATTTTTTCAATCGCAATTCGCCAGTAAAACACAACAAATTTAAAGAAGGCAATGTTTACGTCGGTTCAGGAAGTTAGTGCGGAACGCTTCGCTCCGATACAAGTGCAAATCCAATCCATAAAGTAATTAATAGACTAGAGTAGATACGTAACCTTATTAGCCGAGCGCCGGGTCGGGTCCAGGAGGGAGTGAGTCCTCAATTTATCCCATTATGCCAGAGCCGTCCCTAATGAATTTAACGTTCAATTTAGTCGTTATTAATCTAAGTTTTAATCAATGTTCATTATGAAGCGTTAATGAAGCACAGCGCAGTTCACAGCGCTGCACTGCTACCATACAACGACACAAACTCAATCTGCCGGTTCATTATTCAACTATCCAAAGCGCGATGCAAACTGTTTATACACGAATTGGTTTCAATCAAAAATACTTCCGAGCAATTTGTGGGCACGGCAGTTGCAACTATCTAACGAAGCAGGGCCTACGGCATCGTTTTTCGATTTCGATGGAGTTAGTCTACTCGGTTTCGTTGCTCTGAAATCAAAAAATTTAATAGAGCCGCTTTGCGCTTACTTTTCGAGTCTCATTAAAATTTTGAATATTTTCTTTTGTAATGGCTTGGATATTTTTTTGTCATTCTTAAATAACCGCGGCACTCGGCTGTCTTTTTTTTTTTTTTTTGGTTTTGTTTTTTACTGACAAAGTGTGTTTGAAAAAAAATCGCAACTGTTTTTAGTTTGTTTTTAATTTTTTTTTTTAACGTCCGACTATTGTGCACACTTGGGCTAATGCAGACGATGGGATGATTTATAGCGTATGAAAATGCCAAGCCCTGGCCGGGAATCGTACTAGGGTCCTCGGGGTGAAAGCCTAGTACGCTATCAACTAGGCCACCGAGGCCGCAGCTGTCTAGGTAATGTGATAGCACATCAAATAACAATATAATTGTTACATTTAAAAAAAAATATAAATTCATAATCATTTTGATTGTGATAATCACAAAATCAATATGAACATTTACGATTGTTAATCATGCAAATTTTAATGATGTTTACAATGGTGAAATTAGAATTTCAAAAAGTGATAGGTGTAAGTTTTTATATGGTCGCCATTTTGAAACGGTTGAACGAATTTGTCTTCGTAGCAAACTTGTCGAAGCTGTTATCAAAGACAAATTTTGTGTCATTTGAAATAAAAATTACAAACACTAGAGTTAAAACTACACAAATCAAGAATACTTTGTAAGCATCAAAATTCTAAAGTCAGAAGCACTTATTTCAAGGATCGAGGTCTGATTTCCTTATGTTACTAAATTTCCAAGAATATGATGTCTTTTGTTAAAACATCATAAATAATTATTTTAAATTAATTGAAAATACAAAAATGTTTATTAACATGTATTCGATATTTTTTCACTTTTGTAAGTCAATTTTCTTTACGTCAGCGAGACAGGTGTGTGCAACGTTTCCTTACGTATATCATAGATTAAACGTGCTGAAAGCATTGATGAACTAAACAAGTGTCGCATTGAGTTATAAGATTAGTGTGGTATTACTTCATTTTCTCTCCGCAAAGTGAATCGTATTAGAGTGGCGCTAGCGAGACAGGTGCGTGCAATATTTCCTTCTGAAAGCACTGATGAACTAAACAAGTGTCGCATTGAGTTATGAGATTAGTATGGTATTACTTCATTTCCTCTCCGCAAAGTGAATTGCATTAGAGTAGCGCTAGCGAGACAGGTGCGTGCAATATTTCCTTCTGAAAGCACTGATGAACTAAACAAGTGTCGCATTGAGATATGAGATTAGTGTGGTATTACTTCATTTCCTCTCCGCAAAGTGAATCGTATTAGAGTAACGCCAGCGAGACAGTTGCGTGCAACGTTTCCTTACGTATGTCATAGATTAAACATTCTGAAAGCACTGATGAACTAAACAAGTGTCGCATTGAGTTATGAGATTAGTATGGTATTACTTCATTTTCTCTCCGCAAAGTTAATCGTATTAGAATAACGCCAGCGAGACAGTTGCGTGCAACGTTTCCTTACGTATGTCATAGATTAAACGTTCTGAAAGCACTGATGAACTAAACAAGTGTCGCATTGAGTTATGAGATTAGTATGGTATTACTTCATTTCCTCTCCGCAAAGTGAATCGTATTAGAGTAACGCCAGCGAGACAGTTGCGTGCAACGTTTCCTTACGTAAGTATATCATAGATTAAACGTTCTGAAAGCACTGATGAACTAAACAAGTGTCGCATTGTGTTATAAGATTAGTATGGTATTACTTCATTTTCTCTCCGCAAAGTTAATCGTATTAGAATAACGCCAGCGAGACAGTTGCGTGCAACGTTTCCTTACGTATGTATATCATAGATTAAACGGTCTGAAAGCACTGATGAACTAAACAAGTGTCGCATTGTGTTATAAGATTAGTATGGTATTACTTCATTTTCTCTCCGCAAAGTTAATCGTATTAGAATAACGCCAGCGAGACAGTTGCGTGCAACGTTTCCTTACGTATGTCATAGATTAAACGTTCTGAAAGCACTGATGAACTAAACAAGTGTCGCATTGAGTTATGAGATTAGTATGGTATTACTTCATTTCCTCTCCGCAAAATGAATCGTATTAGAGTAACGCCAGCGAGACAGTTGCGTGCAACGTTTCCTTACGTATGTATATCATAGATTAAACGTTCTGAAAGCACTGATGAACTAAACAAGTGTCGCATTGTGTTATAAGATTAGTGTGGTATTACTTCATTTCCTCTCCGCAAAGTGAATCGTATTAGAGTAACGTCAGCGAGACAGTTGCGTGCAACGTTTCCTTACGTATGTCATAGATTAAACGTTCTGAAAGCACTGATGAACTAAACAAGTGTCGCATTGATTTATGAGATTAGTATGGTATTACTTCATTTCCTCTCCGCAAAATGAATCGTATTAGAGTAACGCCAGCGAGACAGTTGCGTGCAACGTTTCCTTACGTATGTATATCATAGATTAAACGTTCTGAAAGCACTGATGAACTAAACAAGTGTCGCATTGTGTTATAAGATTAGTGTGGTATTACTTCATTTCCTTTCCGCAAAGTGAATCGTATTAGAGTAACGCCAGCGAGACAGTTGCGTGCAACGTTTCCTTACGTATGTATATCATAGATTAAACGTTCTGAAAGCACTGATGAACTAAACAAGTGTCGCATTGTGTTATAAGATTAGTGTGGTATTACTTCATTTCCTTTCCGCAAAGTGAATCGTATTAGAGTAAAGAAACCCAACTGGAGTTGGTAATTTGAAATAACAACGGCTGTTGCTGTAATGGCGGTAATAAAGGAGAGAAATCTAAAATTGAGTGAAAATAAGGGAAGTGAAGTGAAGAAGGGGGTTGGAAAAACGTTGCTCGCGTCTAAGTGTGGGAAACTCGACACGCTGGGGGTCTTTGTAATGGATCTGCGCGGCCATGCGGAAAATACGTTTGTTTCCGCGCATCAAACCTAAGAATAACGTTACTTGAAGGATCCAAGATACACATAGCATCGCCTTGTTAAGCCATTACAGTAGTTATTTTGTGTTTGTGAAAACTGGGTGTAAAAGTGTTTTAGAGAAATACTTTTGTTAAAGGCGAGAGTTTTATTTAAAGAGTAAATAGATGGTTATTTTTTTTATATAGGCTAATTAAGCCCACATTGGAACACACAGTCAATTTAATTAAGTCTTTTGGTTTTTCTGCGTTCTTCCCAGTATTTTTTTAATCTTATTGATCTCTGAAGTCCGAGTTCTTCCGAATATAAGATGGTTATTTATTATTACAAACTTATAAAAAATGTTAAAAATAAATCATTGCACAAACTTTCTCGCCTACAGGAAGGTTCAAACGAGCCTAAAAATATTGAGTTTCACACTGTTTATCTGGGTTCGACACCTTGATTCCGGATCCGATTTTATCACGTTATTTTCTTAAAATTTCGGGCAATCAAACGAACCGCAAGTTTTATAAATGACGATTTTTAATGAAATTATGAAAAATTTACTAAGATTTTAGGGGTTTTTTGACAATATTTTCCGAAACATTTGCTGTGTTTGGGTATTTCGATTGAAACGCTTAGCTTTGATTATCGTGAAATTACAATTTTCTTTAATTTTAAGCTGTTTTTCAAAAATTTTAAACGTTTGAGGGTATAGAAAAATGAAATAGTATTCGGTAGTGCATGCGATATTTTATTGGAATCGGACAATGCGTACAGACACATTGGAAAGTTGGCAGACTGGCTTATAGATATTCATTAATGAAATATCAAAATCCATATATGTCCGGCCATAATATGTCCTTATTATTTATAATAACAGATATTCATTAATGAAATATCAAAATCCATATATGTCCGGCCATAATATGTCCTTATTCTTTATAATAACAGATATTCATTAATGAAATATCAAAATCCATATTTGCCCGGCCATAATATGTCCTTATTCTTTATAATAACAGATATTCATTAATGAAATATCAAAATCCATATTTGCCCTGCCATAATATGTCCTTATTATTTATAATAACAGATATTCATTAATGAAATATCAAAATCCATATATGTCCGGCCATAATATGTTCTTATTCTTTATAATATCAGATATTCATTAATGAAATATCAAAACCCATATTTGCCCGGCCATAATATGTCCTTATTTTTTATAATATCAGATATTCATTAATGAAATATCAAAATCCATATTTGCCCGGTCATAATATGTCCTTATTCTTTATAATATCAGATATTCATTAATGAAATATCAAAATCCATATTTGCCCGGCCATAATATGTCCTTATTATTTATAATAACAGATATTCATTAATGAAATATCAAAATCCATATTTGCCCGGCCATAATATGTCCTTATTATTTATAATAAATTGAGTAAATTTTTCCATTGTAAGAGGGTTTCCATTGGAAAATGAGCTATTGGAGCGTTCATCATAGTAAGACCCAGACCCGGGACATTAAAATGAGCACGCTCACGTCAGAAAATTTAATCCGGTTTTATTAAAACTTGGCACAAAAATCGATTGTTGTAATAGCTTGGACAAGATCGTTGGACATCAAAATTCGTCCAACATCGTGGCCATTTCAAATTTTAGAAAAACCATAACTTCTTTTGTTAAATTTGTTTAATCATTGTTGAACACTAAAAAAAATTGACTAGTTCAAAGGAGGTTCGTTTTTGCATTTTGAATGCAATTTTTATATTTGAAATGCTGATATACGCAGATTTTAATGGTGAGTGTGATGGCGGAATATTTTCAGAAATTGTAAGATAAAGAAAACTACTTTTGGTAATTCGCTTCTATCGCGTGAGCGGACAGCTGCGAGTGATGGTTATGATATGATTATTATAATATTTTTGTTATTCTTTAACTTGAAAACAATTTCTAACGTATACATAAACTCAAAAGCCTTTCGTTATGTGATCAAATCAAAAATTTTGTTTTCACTTTAACATTGGTCTTATGGGATGTCTTCACGTGTAGTTAAATTGCCTAATCTGCCCCTTTCACAAAACTATTGACTTTGAACCATTGACTTCATTAATTAACAAGTCAAAGCAATGTTACAACCATTGTTTGAAGTTAAAAACGTAAAACATCACTTTAACATTGGTCTTATGGGATGTCTTCACGTGTAATTAAATTGCCTACTCAGCCCCTTTCACAAAACTATTGACTTTGAAGAAGCAGATAATTAAAGTCAGTAAATTTCATTGACTTCATTAATTAACAAGTCAAAGCAATGTTACAACCATTGTTTGAAGTTAAAAACGTAAAACATAATTTAAAATAAAAGTAGTTTACTTTTTTATATTAATAAAAATTAATATTTTGAAAATATATAAATTAATTATCTTTAAATTATTAGACTCAATTTTAAAAATCTACCATTCTAGATTGAGATATCTTGAATGGTAGACTTTACCTAAAGTAGTGCACAGACCCTATTCAATAAAATTGTTAGGTTTAGCGTTGCTTTACTGACAAAGTGTGTTTGAAAAGAAAAGCTCAACTGTTTTTAGTTTGTTATTAATTTTTTTTTTATGTTTAACGTCCGACTATTGTGCACACTTGGGCTAATGCAGACGATGAGATGATTTATAGCGTATGAAAATGCCAAGCCCTGGCCTGGAATCGAACCCGGGTCCTCGGGGTGAAAGCCCAGTACGCTATCAATTAGGCCACCGAGGCGACTATCATTAGAAAAAAGAGATTTGAACTCCAATATCTTGGAACCGAAATACATGTCTTCCGTGGTTCGTGTCTTCAGTTTGTTATTAATAGTTATATAGAATATTTTGAAAAATTTTTAACAAAATAACAGATAAAGTTCCTTGATTTCAGGTGTAAAGAAATTATTTTAAATTATTAGTAGAATTTTTACGATATTTAGAGGTGGGGGGGGCTGTGTGCAAGAATGTATTGATTTCTATAAAAGAAGTTGATTATCAAAGGTAAATTCTTTTTTTTAACTGCAAATATTTAATTACAAAATTCAAAATTACAAAATGTGCCTTTCTCGCTCTATTATTTTTCAGCCTGCGGCCTCGAGTTTCTCGCAATGCTCACTACGCTCGAGTTTCGAATCTGTATGACTTGTAATTAATATATATAAAACTCAACGTTCGCAATACAACAAAATTGTACATATAAAATTTGTTGTTGTTGTTATTTTAAGGCGAAAAGCACATTGAGGCTATTATCGCCTCCCTAAATATAAGTGTGAGTGTAAAGTGTTAAAATCTTAAGTGTAGTGTTGTAAGTGTAAGTGTTTGTTAGACTCGGGTACCGCGAGGGACGTCTAAATCCTCTCAATAGGTGCAGGTAGTCTGCACCCCCCCCCCAAAGTGTGAGTGTAAAGTGTTAAAGTCGTAAGTGTAGTGTTGTAAGTGTAAGTGTGTGTTAGACTCGGGTACCGCGAGGGACGTCTAAATCCTCTCAATAGGTGCAGCTAGTCTGCACCCCCCTGCGGGGCTACACCTAAACATATTTGCTGTTCTGATCATTCTATTGATTTAATGCGCCTATAAATAACCAATTATACTAATCACGAAGCTGTTTCTATATTTAATTGAAGTAAAAAAAAACAATTAATAAAACACAAATATTAGGGAAACTTTTACAAATTCAATTAAAACTCTAAGGAAACCGGTTATGAAGGAAAATTTTGTTTTTAATTGTATCTGGAGACAACATTTAAAATTATTATTTAAAAAAAGCTTTCGAAGCTCTCTTTTGATTTAAAAAAATCTTTTACAAATTGGATTTTCTAAAAATCGGCTCTAACGATTTGGATAAATTTATTTATACAAAAAAATTCAATTCAGCATAACCAATTTAAGTCGAAAGAAATACACGATTAGGAACTACGTTTCTATGACAGTTTGTGTCAATTCCACAAAGTCCTAGTTATTTTCGAAACACCCTGTACACAAAAATAAAACTAGAATTGCTACTTTACTTGTTTGTAAACATGTCGAGCCTACTACAATAAAGCTATAATAATTACAGTGTGTTGATTTTATTTTAATAATAAACGATAAGTCCCCGAGCGGGCCGGGTCGCGTGCCCCACGACAAGCACTCGCAGCCTTATCGGATAAGGCCGGAATCTAGATAATTAAATTAATTATTGTTCGCGTGTACTCTTGGATATTTATTGGTAATAGGCGACCGTTTTATTTTGCACCCCTTTGCATGCGAAAAAAATGTTCCTTTCTGATTATAAGGTTTAGCGGAATTGTTGTTAAATAAAAGTGGAACAGCGACGATTAGAGTATTTGGTTTTGTTGCTGTAAATCGTGCTGCGGCGACTCTTGTGGAACGTGTAATTATGGTCACACAGCTATTGTTCCGTCACGCTGCCGCGGGTTGTACGTTATAAGGCCAGACGTCCTCATGTAGGCTACTTACTAGCTTTAGCCAAACTTAATCCTTCTATTAGAATAAACCTGTTATTGTTAGTTTTATTTGAAAATTGGCTTGAACAGAACATTCTTGCAATAATAATGGTTGCAACAGAAAGTCTTCTATCAAGTCTGCATAACATTCGCTTTCACCCATGTTATCCACTTTAAATGTGCATAAATCATTAAATGTGATAGTCGTTTGTCTTATTAACTATTCTCTGTGTGTATCCTTTTCCATTCCATTCTTCTTACCTTTATATCCTCTACACTTTGGTTATACAATGACTCCTCCATCATCTAACTTGGTAAACTGTCCAAGTGCATCCTTTTTACATGATCATACCAGTGCGGTCTCGTTTTTACAATCTCCTGCAATGGCTTAGGCTGGTTTCACACCAAAGCCGAACCGGGCGAAAATCGTCTGACTACTGATTACGCTGTATTTCATACGGGAGATTTCAAATAAGCCATCGAGCGGGGCCGAGCGATTTTGAACAGTCCTGCCTCCGCTACTTTAAGCGGTTTCTGCTTGCGTTTTTCCAGCCCAGCTCGGTGTCCAGGCCAGTGAGTGTGTACGTAATATTGTGCAATATTCTATCACTCGTTTTTTGTCCATTTATAAAAAGTATTATTGTTGTAACAATGAGTATTGATGTCGAATTGCCAATTAGTGCTGTTCAAGAAACACCTCCATTGTGGGTTCAGTTCAACAAAAAATCGGAGTTTCTCGTATAGAGTTGCGAACTTTCTTGAGACTGTGAGTAATAAGAAGGCCAGTATCGCCTTCTTTGTGCCACACACACTCGTCGTCAAGTGAGGAACTATCCAATAACATCGCTATCACCGAGGTTGATGACATTATTATTGCACTGCGTTGCAACTGGGACTGCTAGGCAGGATAAAAGCACCTCTCTGCAAGCCTGGAAAACCTACTGAGTGCGATTAGTGATGGGGCAGAAAACACCAAACTGTTAAAAAAACTGTTTTTCTTTAAACGACAAACAAACTGCTTTTTCAAACGGAAAAAGCAGTTTGATTTGGACTGGTTTATGATTTGTTAAACAAGGAACAGACTGTTCTATTCGAACGTTGCCGCAAGCGTTAAAACTGTTTTGCCAACTGTTTGCCAGCTAACTGCTTTTCTTCTACCTGCTTTTATGCTTTTTCCTTTATTCCAAAGTTGCTTGTTGCTTCATGATTCCTGTTATTTTGTAACTGCTATTCAGCAAGTATTACATTTAGCTTCTATCGAGATGTATATTAAAATTGAATTAAAGGATCAGCGAAATTCATTTAGAAAAGTTTAGCTAACGTTGTATTTTCAATTTCCTTCCCACCACATCCGGAGTCCAATAGTAATTTCCAAAGTCTACAGAACACAACTCGCCCGCCACGAGATACAAACGAGCATAGTATAGAAGCTAACAAAATGTGAAACGTAATAAACAGGATAAAAGCTGAAAAGTAGAGAAATAAAAACACAATAAAAGAACATCAAGCGGAACTGTGTAGGGGAATGGTCTAGTGCAAAATCGAATTTCCACATTTGAATTGCTTTTAACAAGCCGCCATTTTGTGCAGACAAGTGACCTTGTTTGGAGCTGCGGGCCATTAACACCATCACCGACGCCATCTATGGGTTCAATCATAAAAACGCATTTGACTTTCAAATAGCCAACTCCGAGCTGCATGAAAACACTTTGTTGTGCCTGGATTGACAAACTCAATTACCCACCCTTCAGACCCCTTGCCTTAGTTCCACCTCCATAACACACATAAACACTTTTCTTTATGTTTCTCTCTCGCAATTTTGTTTTCAAAAAATTTACTAATTAATTGAGTAACACTTTTAATATTGTTGGACATGAGCAGAAATTTTTATCGTATATTTTCCACAGCGTGATAAACTCAGAATTACACGCTATCATTAAAAATCATTAAACAAATTTTAAAAAATTTAAAAAGCACGATCTCTTAAGGGAACAAAAGTTTACAAAAATACAATCTGTTACAGCAACAAAATTTTAAAAAAATGATCTGTTGAAGCAACAAAGTTTTAAAAAACCCACGATCTGTTAAGGCAACAAAAATTTTAAAAACACGATCTGTTAAATGAACAAAATATAAAAAACACCATCTGTTAAATCAACAAAATTTAAAAAAAAATTATCTGTTAAAGCAACAAAATTGAAAAAACATGATCTGTTAAAGCAACAAAATTTTAACACGATCTATTAAATCAACAAAATTAAAAAAACACACAATCTGTTAAATCAACAAAATTAAATACACACAATCTGTTAAATCAACAAAATTTAAAAAAACATTATTTGTTAAAGCAACAAAATTAAAAAAACCATGATCTGTTAAAGCAACAAAATTTTAACACGATGTTAAATCAACAAAATTTTAAAAAACACAATCTGTTAAATCAACAAAATTTAAAAAAACATGATCTGTTAAAGGAACAAAATTTTAACATGACCTGTTAAATCAACAGAATTTTTAAAAACATGCTCTGTTAAAGCAATAAAATTTTTAAAAATGATCTGGTATAGCAAATAATTAAAAGGACATGATCTGTTAAAGCAAAAAAATTAAAAGGCATGATCTGTTAAAGAAATAAAATTAAAAAGACATGATCTGTTAGAGCAAAAAATTAAAAAAAAAATGATCTGTTAAAGAAACAAAATTTTAAAAAACACGATCGGTTAAGGCAACAAAATTTTACAAAAATACAGTCTGTTAAAGCAACAAAATATAAAAAACCGCACGATTTGTTAAAACAACAAAATTTAAATAAACGTGATTTGTTCAAGCAACAATACAGAAAAACACGATCTCTTAGAGAAACAGAACTTAAAAAACATGACCTGTTAAGGCAACAAAATTAAAAAAAAACTTTTAAAGCAACAAAATTAAAAAAACGCGATGTGTTAGAGCAACAAATTTTTAAAAAACACGATCTGTACAGCAAAATTTTTTTTAAAAACATTATCTGTAATAGCAACAAAATTAAAAGAGAAAACCATAATTTAATCATAATTCATTCAGTTAAATTTTACATTAGCCTAATACGCATTCAGCTCCACTATTATGT
>CM040191.1:67951306-68033806 GCA_022606455.1 Callitettix versicolor
ATTTTGACTGGAGAATATTTTTTGTACGTCGCTTCATTCGACAATATTATAAATCGCAAGGGGTAGTAAAGGAAGGGCGGGTAGGGGGCGACTATAAATAAGCGGGGATGTGGGGCGCACTGTCGACATCCAACACACGCCAACCAAATAATTGTACCATTAAATAAACTTTTTATTTTCCCTTTTCTCAATTGATATTCATTTGAAGATTAACCTAAAGAGTATACCTTGTTATTGCATTACCGGGCAAAATGGCGGGGTATCGTTTGACAATCCATTTGGGGGAGACATCGTGCTCAAGTATTTTTATCGCTAGCGTGGAAAGAGTATTTCTTTTACAGTGCGTTTGTATAAATATTTTCAGGTTGTGTCGTCTATACGCAATCACTGTTTTCTGCTGACGTCTTTCCGTCTGTCAATAACAGTCTGTAGCGTCTAAACGGTAAGTTAAAAAAATATAAAGAATTCTTAAAAATCTGTTCAAAAATACTTAACAAATAAAAGTCATTTTCATTTTCCAATAACTAATACACCGTTTAGTTACTAACTGATCGATCAGGTCTGCTCATGGGAAAATATTTATTTAACAAATAAAAAAGTACACGTGTGGAACTCGGAGAGTTACCGACAGAAGTGAAACTTTTGTTAATGAAATATTTGCTGGATATACAATTAGTTTGATGATATTTTTACAAATATCTTGTTTTGTTTATAAATAAATACATGAAACTTGCTTCGATATTATTTACTGTTATAGTAAAAGATCAGTTGTTTTATTTTAATTCGTAACGATCAGCTGATTTTATTGAACAGCTGATATACTATAATAAGTTTCAGGTTATCTAGTTAAAAGCTAGCAATATTAACAACAATTATTATAAACGTTTATATTAATTTCGAACATATTATAAACGGTTACAACGTGCACGTGTTCTTCAATTAAGGAAAAATACCAAAACCAAAGCAACGGTCGTCCCTCCTATTAATTTTTGAATTTTGTTTTCAAATGTTAATTTTAAAAAATTAACAGGCTGGACGACCGTTGAAGAGAAAGATTGAAAGGAGCCAGTCAGAAGCGAGCACGTCAGGTTTAATGTACATGTTTTGAATAGAGGAGGGGTACGAGTTGGAGGTAGAAAATTATAAATAGGACGGGCCATTATATTAGTGACCAGTATAGATATAGTTTTTGAAGATGGAGGTTCTCCGAAACGCGTCAACGAAAGTAGAATTGACGAAACTAGGGAAGGCAGATCATTACACTGAACACAGTGACAATAATCCTAGCAGAAAAGAAGAAGAATATAAAAAGAAAGCAGTCACATCTTTAAAAAACATTATGTACTTTAATTATCAAAAAACTGAGACATTTTGCTAATTTCGAAATCAGTATTTGATAAACAATAGCAATCTGATTGGTCGTAGGCTTACACGAAGACGCGTTACTCAGTTCATCGTAGAAAATTTAGAATAAAAAGAAACTTGAAATAAAATAAATTTATATTTCTTTACAAAAACAGAGATTTTTAAAAGTGTAACAGGAAAAAGGAACACTATTGAGTATGTTGTGTTTTTAGCGGAAGTCCTATGAAAATGAAATGGAAAACGAACTATCGGGGTGACTATCATGGTAAGATCCGGACCCACATTACCTTGAAATGAGCATCGATCTTAATTTCTAAATTACTTTTTTAAGAGTCGTTAAAATGATGACTCATAAGTTTTTTTTGTGATTTACTCTTATACTCCTAATGAGTTATATATATATATATATATATATATATATATATATATATATATATATATTATGTGTGTGTGTGTGTGTGTGTGTGTGTGTGTGTGTGTGTGTATGTGTGTATGTGTGTGTGTATGTGTGTGTATATGTGTTTGTGTATGTGTGTGTGTGTGTGTGTGTGTGTGTGTGTGTGTGTGTGTGTGTGTGTGTGTGTGTGTGTGTGTGTGTGTGTGTGTGTGTGTGTGTGTGTGTGTGTGTGTGTGTGTGTGTGTGTGTGTGTGTGTGTGTGTGTGTGTGTGTGTGTGTGTATGTGTGTGTATGTGTGTTTGTGTATGTGTGAGTATGTGTGTTTGTGTATGTGTGTGTATGTGTGTGTTTGTGTATGTGTGTGTGTATGTGTGTATGCGTGTGTGTGTGTGCGTGTGTGTGTGTGTGTGCGTGCGTGTGTGTGTGTGTTTTAGCTCGTCTTAAATGTTTATTGAAAATATGATATCACCTACGCTATTAGCATTAACTGTATAATAAACATTTTTAATTTTAAAAATTAGTTGAAATTAGGATTTGGTTTTACGGCAGTCGGGGTACATTTCGAATTTTCACAACATAATTTTAAAGTTTACAATGCTAATATGTGTAGATTTTAATTCCGATTATGATGGTGAAAACAGAATTTTAAAGAAAAATATTTTTGGAAATATTTCTATCATGTGAGCGAGACAGCTGCGTGCCGCGATTATTTCGACCTTAATTTTACTTTACGGATACAAATTACCCACTGATTTTAACGAATCAAGTTACTACCCCGGTCTTCACTACTCTAACTGGCATAAGGTAAATTTAAAATGAATAATTCTTTAAGACTACCCTCAGTTTACCTGCACTCTGACTTCCGGAAGGTTGACCTTCATGGCTAACTCCTCTCTACTGTACACGTCAGGATAGTGCGACTTCTCGAAGGCCCTCTCTAGCTCGTGTAGTTGGTATGTGGTGAACGTTGTCCTGTTTCTCCGGTGTTTCTTCTTGTCCGGGGACATCGGCCCTCCCACGCCCACTCGACTACTCGACACGCCTCCATTCTCTGTGCCTCCAATACCTCCTTCATCGTCGCTGTCTTCGCGGTACCTCCTGTCCAAGTCAGAGGAGACTGTTAGGGGCGCATCGCTTGAGTTACAGCTATTCTCACCTGCAACACATTAGCTAATTAGAAAATTGGGTTTTACAGTTTTGTGCCGAAATCAAGCTGTCCGAAAAATGAGCTTCGCAGATTATTCTTACAATGGTTTTTAGCGATATCCCCCTTAAACCGTGTAGTCAGGGATTTTGAAAACAGTCAGATCTTCCGAAAACATACGTCAGCACTTAGTTCAGGAAGACATTGTAACATGTAAAAAAGTTACAATCGTTTCCATAGCATGAAACATCCATTAAAATAATATTTTCAAATTATTCCCCTTCCCGTACAATATTAGAGAGCACGTTTCACACAATTGTTACTTTAGAAAAATTTATGAATAAGAAAAGGCCTAACAAAAATGTATTTAGTTAAATTTTAGTTTAAAACATTTTTGTTCATTTTTTTTTGTTTAGGGTATTAAACTAAAGCTGTAGGATATGAATGGCCCAAGAGAAAATCACTATATTACTATTACAAGTAGTTATAACGACACAATGCTTTTGCGTTCAAACGTTGCTACTTAAAATATTTGCCAAAACTCCCCTAAAAGTTCAAGTTTCCACGCCATTCCCGCATTCATTTCGGCATGTTAGATTTGAAAAATGTTAAAAAATTTATAACCTAGTTTGCATAAAAAAAATGTTTTTCACTAATTTTTACATTTTACACATTTTTGTATTTAAGGGGGGGGTGGAGACTATCTGCACTTTTTGAGAGGATTTAGACGTTCCTCGCGGTACCCGAGTCTTAACACACACACTTACGACTTTAACACTTTACACTCACACTTATATTTTAGGGAGGCGATAATAGCCTCAATGTGTTTTTCGCCTTAAAATAACAAAAAACGATCAACAAAACGTTTTTTTTTGAAAAATTCTCTAACAACTTCACAAGGTTTTTTATGCCTCTCAACCATAAATGAATGAATGGGTCTGTAGTGTTACTATTGCGCTGCGGCCTTTTTAAATCTATTGTGCCCCCTTCCTAAACTGCTGAGATGCTCATCTACATCGCCTTCTGCAGTCCTAGACATTGGAGAGGATTCAAGGTGGGTGTCTCCCCCACTTCTTATTGGTGACTTCACAGTTCCTTATCGATGGGCTTGCAAGTTGAAAACACCCTTTCAATTTTTCTTTCTCTTGACCGTTATTACTGAGGTTCTGTTCCATTTGGTCAATTTTTGTTACTATGCGGTGCGATACCAAGAAGTAACTAAAGAAATGAGAGAGCAAGGCATGTATCGGTAAGGCTAAGGTACACTGGGAGTACCCAGATTTCCCAGGTTTGATACACCATAAGGCGTCATGTCATTCACTTCACCAACATCGGTCACTGTACACTTTAGAGTTAGCCAAGCTATGTAGAGTATTGAATGTATATGTTTAGTATATGAGTGAGAGCAGTATGACCTTGAGATACGGTGGGATCGCTAAGCCCATCAGCTGCCTCTGCCGGAGACTCTTGCTCTTTAGAGTTAGCCAAGCTATGTAGAGTATTGAATGTATATGTTTAGTACATGAGTGAGAGCAGTATGACCTTGAGATACGTTCGGATCGCTAAGCCCATCAGCTGCCTCTGCCGGAGACTCTTGCTCTTTAGAGTTAGCCAAGCTATGTAGAGTATTGAATGTATATGTTTAGTACATGAGTGAGAGCAGTATGACCTTGAGATACGGTGGGATCGCTAAGCCCATCAGCTGCCTCTGCCGGAGACTCTTGCTCTTTAGAGTTAGCCAAACTATATAGAGTATTGAATGTATATGTTTAGTACATGAGTGAGAGCAGTATGACCTTGAGATACGGTGGGATCGCTAAGCCCATCAGCTGCCTCTGCCGGAGACTCTTGTTCTTTAGAGTTAGCCAAGCTATGTAGAGTATTGAATGTATATGTTTAGTACATGAGTGAGAGTAGTATGACCTTGAGATACGTTCGGATCGCTAAGCCCATCAGCTGCCTCTGCCGGAGACTCTTGCTCTTTAGAGTTAGCCAAGCTATGTAGAGTATTGAATGTATATGTTTAGTACATAAGTGAGAGTAGTATGACCTTGAGATACGTTCGGATCGCTAAGCCCATCAGCTGCCTCTGCCGGAGACTCTTGCTCTTTAGAGTTAGCCAAGCTATGTAGAGTATTGAATGTATATGTTTAGTACATGAGTGAGAGCAGTATGACCTTGAGATACGGTGGGATTGCTAAGCCCATCAGCTGCCTCTGCCGGAGACTCTTGCTCTTTAGAGTTAGCCAAGCTATGTAGAGTATTGAATGTATATGTTTAGTACATGAGTGAGAGCAGTATGACCTTGAGATACGGTGGGATCACTAAGCCCATCAGCTGCCTCTGCCGGAGACTCTTGCTCTTTAGAGTTAGCCAAGCTATGTAGAGTATTGAATGTATATGTTTAGTACATGAGTGAGAGCAGTATGACCTTGAGATACGGTGGGATCACTAAGCCCATCAGCTGCCTCTGCCGGAGACTCTTGCTCTTTAGAGTTAGCCAAGCTATGTAGAGTATTGAATGTATATGTTTAGTACATGAGTGAGAGCAGTATGACCTTGAGATACGGTGGGATCGCTAAGCCCATCAGCTGCCTCTGCCGGAGACTCTTGCTCTTTAGAGTTAGCCAAGCTATGTAGAGTATTGAATGTATATGTTTAGTACATGAGTGAGAGCAGTATGACCTTGAGATACGGTGGGATCGCTAAGCCCATCAGCTGCCTCTGCCGGAGACTCTTGCTCTTTAGAGTTAGCCAAGCTATGTAGAGTATTGAATGTATATGTTTAGTACATGAGTGAGAGCAGTATGACCTTGAGATACGTTCGGATCGCTAAGCCCATCAGCTGCCTCTGCCGGAGACTCTTGCTCTTTAGAGTTAGCCAAGCTATGTAGAGTATTGAATGTATATGTTTAGTACATGAGTGAGAGTAGTATGACCTTGAGATACGTTCGGATCGCTAAGCCCATCAGCTGCCTCTGCCGGAGACTCTTGCTCTTTAGAGTTAGCCAAACTATGTAGAGTATTAAATGTATATGTTTAGTATATGAGTGAGAGCAGTATGACCTTGAGATACGGTGGGATCGCTATGCCCATCAGCTGCCTCTTTCGCAGTTTGGATAAAGTTAAGTATACCACAATTCAAAAGTAATTTTCTGTGTGATTCTTAAGATAAAAAAGTAATGTTGAAAATTTACTTCCATCACGTCAGCGAGACAGTTACTGACGCGAATATTTTATTTTTCTAGTTGCTGTAAGACCATGTAACCTGGCTACTAGATCGCGTTGCTGCAGGAAAATAAATGCACAACTCAGAGGTTGAAACAAACCATCAGCATGTTTTTAATGTTAACAACGCCACATACAAGGAGTGTTCAGAAAGTAACGAGAATTTTAATTTTTCGAACAAAATATTTATTTATTCTTCTACATTGATGTTGTCGCCTTCAAAATAGTCCCCATTGGAGATTATGCACTTGTGCCAGCGCTTCTTCCAATCCTCGAAACACTTTCCAAACTCGATCTCTTTAGTTCTTTCAGCGATGCGCTTTTAATGTCATCTACGGCTGTAAAACGACGGCCTTTTAAGGTTCTCTTTATTTTTTGAAATAGGAAAAAGTCACACGGAGCCATGTCTGGCGAATATGGAGGCTGGGGCATCGTTACAGTACTGTTTTTGACCAAAAATTCACGAACAAGCAATGAAGTGTGAGCTGGTGAATTATCGTGGGCAAAAGCCATGAATTGTTTTTCCACAGTCCGGGCGTTTTTTTCGGATTGCTTCACGCAAACGGCGTTGAACTTGTAGGACCGTTTCACCTGGTGGCAGGGATTCATGATGCACTATGCCATTAATATCGAAGAACACAGTGAGCATAACCTTCACGTACGACCGCACTTGTCGAGCCTTTTTCGGTCTTGGCGAGCCAGAATGCCTCCACTGGGATGATTGAGCCTTACTTTCGACGTCATATCCGTAAACCCATGTTTCGTCACCTGTAATTCTGCATCGTCGTTGACTTTATTTAGTGACTCCTGAGCAACTTCCATTCGCCGCTGGTTTTGTTCAAAATTCAACAATTTTAGAACGAATTTTGCTGCCACGCGTTTTATACACAAAACATTGGAAACAATGTCATGAAATGATCCAATCGATATGCCATCATCAGCGACCTCTATAATTGTGATTCGGCGATTGTTCATAACCATTTCTTTCACTTTTTCCACGTTTTCATCGGTTGTTGATGTGCTGAGGCGTCCAGGGCGTTCGTCATCTTCAACGTCTTCACGGTCTTCTTGGAAACGCTTATATCACTCGTAAAATCTTGCTCTTCTCATAGCAGACTCACCATAGGCCTTTGTTAACATTACACACACTTTGTTACACTTTATTCCATTTTTTACGCAAAATTTGATACAAATTCTTTGATTTATTTCTTTTAACAAACGAAAATCGTCGAGCTCATAAAAACACGTCTAACGTTACTGGCTGTCACAGACAAAGTCAACAATGAAAACAGCTGAAAGTTTTATCATACTTCAAGGGCATGTATAACAACATAATAAAAAAAATGTTTAATAATCGGACCTCCAAGCCCGCGAAATTTAAAAATTCTCGTTACTTTCTGAACACCCTCGTACATAATTGTATTGTAAAGAATAATGCATTCGTATTATCATTCAGAAGTACAGAACATTCTTTAACGCGATTAAGGAATCAACTTTAATAAGACAAGGAATGCTCAGCTTCACCGTCATTACTCACTTATGTAAAACTCACGCACGCACGCACGCGTCCCATCCTTACCGTCAATTATACTGATTACAGTTAATTAAATAAATCTTCGATTTAATCAAAGAACTTAATTAGCAAGCGCAGCGTCCTCTCGGGCCTGGAATAATTGCTGGGCGGGAGGCTGACTGGCCCGCGCGCCAAACAAGAACCTCCACCCCCCGACCGATGCTTTTAAGATAACGGACAAACTCGGGTTTGACAAGTTATCTCTCGGGGATATCTCAAGTAGCCAGCGTTAAAAGCATCCAGTTTTTAAATTATACACCTGTAGCAAGGCACAAACTAATACCAATATGTGTTTACACGTAGGAAACTGGTAAGAGACGCTTTGATCGAGGATGACGTGGGCGGAGACGTGTCTTTGTGGTCTAATTGTTGCCGGAGTATTGGCAACACTGGTCTTGTCACTAATGCTATCCATGTGGCTGTGTCTGAGTATTTGTTTCGTAACTTTTTTTAAAATATGACTTGCGTAAGTCACTGTATACAAGCAATTCGCTGTTAACTCAACAACGCGTCGTCAAAATAAATACACGTTTAATAAGATAACCTAGGATTTTAATCCAAAACGAAAAGTACTTATTTAAAATACAAATTAGGAAAAATTTTCAAGCACATGCTTTAAAAGCAAGAACTAATGTACCGTAGGCGCTTTGATTCAAATATAAACTAATTGCATATCAACAAGAATGGATGTTGATTTCCGTGTCGTCTATCCTGTCGCGATGCGGACTGTACAGCTCGATTTAAGTACTCGTTTTGAAACGTATTCGATGACCAAAAATAAAAATAGCCTTTTCATCTTATTTTATTACTTTTACTTAAACTACAAAATGTCGAGGGTCGTAAAAAAACCTTTAAAATTTCTAATGAATGTTCAACGATACGCTTTTATTGAGGCCCCAATAAATACAAAGTGGAATTCTGAAAATTTTGAAAAACATTTTTTGCTTCCCTCCAAACTATGTTTATAAATATGTTGATATATTTAGGAATTGGGACATGAAAAAATTTAATTTTTGAAATTTAATTACAACTAAAAATAAACTCCGATTTCAGTTGATTCTGAAGCGAAGCTTTTAATGTTAGCTTCGGCGAGAAGAGTGATTAGATATAAAGTTTGCCAAACGGAATAATGTAACGGAAATATGTAATGCAAACGAGCAAACGAATTTCGTCTCTATTTCTGTCTTTCCTTTTCTTCCTCTTTTTCGATAACAGTACGCGCGTATTATATGAAATCGTTGTGTTGCTTTGGTTTCGGTATTTTTCCTTAGTTGAAGAACACGTGCACGTTGTAACCGTTTATAATACATTCGAAATTAATAAAAAAAGTTTATAATAATTGTTGTTAATATTGTTATTTTTAACAACGTAACCTGAAACTTATTATAGCCTATCAATGAAATCAGCTGACCGTTAGGAATTAATATAAAACAACTGATCTTTAACTATAACTACAGTAAATAATATCTAAGCTAGTTTCACGTATTTACTTATTTAAACAAAACAAGATATTTGTAAACATGTCTTCAAAATAATTGTATATTCAGCAGGGGTGCAGACTAGGTGCACCTGTTGAGAGGATTTAGACGTCCCTCGCGGTACCCGAGTCTAACACACACTTACACTTACAACACTACACTTGCGACTTTAACACTTTACACTCACACTTACATTTAGAGAGGCGATAATAGCCTTAATGTGTTTTTCGCCTTAAAATAACAAATATATATATATATATATATATATATATATATATATATATATATATATATTCAGCAAAGCTTTGCTGAATCGTATTGCTGATTGTATAACAAAAGTTGAACATGGAAATTTTTTAATTTAAATTAAAGGGAGAAAACATAATAAATGAACAGATATCGTCGCAAGCAGATATTACGTTTAGAAATCTAAAAGTTTTCAAAAATTAACAGGAGGGACGACCGTTGAAGAGAAAGTTTGAAAGGAGCCAATCAGAAGCGAGCGAAAACGTATGATTTTGAAGAGCCAATCAGAAGCGAGCACGTCAGGTTTAATGTATACGTGTTGAATAGAGGAGGGGTACGAGGTGGAGATAGAAAATTATAAATAGGACGGGCCATAATATTGGTGACCAGTATAGATATAGTTTTTGAAGATGGAGGTTTTCCGAAACGCGTCAACGAAAGTAGAATTGACGAAGCTAGGGAAGGTAGATCATTATACTGAACACAGTGATAATAATCCTAGCAGAAAAGAAGAAGAATATAAAAAGAAGTATAACAAAAGCTTTGCTTCTGTCGGTAACTCCCCGAGTTCCAAACTTGTACTTTTTTTATTTACTCTCGTACCATAAATTTATTTTAATTCAAATTTTATACCCTGACTTAAGTTACAGTTCTTTAGAAATGTTTTTGGGAAGTTCGTATTTTTTGTTGTTGTTAGTGTATAAAATAAATTTTTCCAGTAAATAACAGTCAGAGAGGGAAATACAGAAAACATAAACTGAAATAAACGAAACAACTATAATATCGTTTCAATACATACACAGAAATAAAACTAATTTATTATAAAAGAACTGTTCGCAGTACGAGACGGGTAATCGATAAACTACCAATAAAAGTTCCCAAGTTTTTATTACTGTTTTTATGGGGTAAATTAAAATTAATTACGTTTATGGAACAATAAAACCGCGAAAGAAACAAATATCGCTTAACACTCCACTTAGCCAATTAAGCTTTAAAATATTTACTGTAGCCGCATGTAAGTAACTTCATTAAAACCCCACGCCACGTTAATGTGAGCCTAGCGTGCCTGTTTGTAGTGGCTAATCTCACGGAGCCAATGTCAAGCCATTCTAAATTGATTTCTTTGCCGATAAAACTTTCCTTGTTTTGGTTAAACTTTTCTTATTTTCCCAATGTATTTGCACCTCGTTACATCACGTTGTTTGCTGTTCTATCGCTTCGTATAATGTGAAGTATCACGTAATTATCACGTATTGGGTTCAGCGTACTTATCTGTATAAACTGTACTTAGTCATTCGTTCATCAAGTGACTTATAACGGGGATTGCTGAAAAACTTGAAAAAGGTATATTTCTCTATTTCCAACCCTTAAAAATAGTCAAGGCCGCCTAGGTTGCCTAGTGGATAGCGTACTAGGCTCTCACCCCGAGGACCAGGTTCGATTCCGGGCCAGGGCTTGGCATTTCATACGCTATAAATCATCCCATCGTCTGCATTAGCCCAAGTGTGCACAATTGCCGGACGTTAAAAAATAAATAAATAAAATTTAAAAAAACAATAAAAATAGTCAAATTCGGATAGCATTAAAAAAATTTTAAGATTTGATGAAAATTACGATAAATTTTTTATAGTGTTTTTCTCAAATACCAAATACATTTTTTAAAATTTTTTAAGTGTTCAACCCATAACATACTTTGTATTTACTTTCGGAGTGTTTCAAAAATTGGTTTTCCCTGTTTAATTTTGTCTTATTTAAGCAGGGATAAAATTGTTAAAAAATAACAAGAACATTTTGTAAAACTAATCCTTAATTAATTAAAAAGAGGCTTACATAGACGAATGATTATTTAAAATACTTCAAATAAAAAAATTCAGAATACGATATTTTTATACTTAAATTAAAATGATCATTAAAAATTAAATAATTAAAAAACTTTCAAACACTAATTCTTAGGGTAATATCAAAAACATATTACCATTTGACCTAATGTAATTAATTTTAGTATACAGTAATTGAGTTTTTATAGTGTTTTTCTTGAACACGTTCCATCGTTTTTTTTTTAGTTTATAATATAACAGTTTATAATTGGGCTGAGGCAGCCTTATGAGTTGATAAATACCACAGAAATATTGTCTATAATTTTATACCATCAGGTAATATAAGTATAAACTAAATCATTAAGTCTAATCTGTAACTTTCTTATTCAACCCTAACGTGCTGTCAGTAATGTCAACCAAACAGCTGATTTTGAATAACAGCTGTTCCATTTTTACTACTTTGTAAAGTGATGTTACGTTTATTACCTTTGTTTAAATTTTAAATTCTTCTTTAATGATCCAAAAAGTTACTTCACTGGCGAATCCAGGGAACTGGAGGGGCTGCAACCTCACTTTGGAATTGGAAACGCCGCCTCGGTGGCCTAGTTGATAGCGTACTGGACTTTCACCCTGAGGACCTGAGTTCTATTCCCGGCCAGGGCTTGGCATTTTCATACGCTATAAATCATCCCATCGTCTGCATTAGCCCAAGTGTGCACAACAGTCGGACGTTATAAAAAAAAAAAAAAAAAAAAAAAAATGCAATTGGAAACAATTTGAAAAAAGATTGATTTATTGGTTACCTAAGTAAAATAAAAATGCTAAATGTTGGAAAAATTTCACTCTTCGTATTAAAACGAGGGTTTCCTGAATCCTGCATGCACAGGTCTATACCCTTTAGGCCTATGCCCTAAAGGGGCAGGTTAAACTTACCCTTGAATAGAAAGGGAGAAAAAAGGATAAGTACGTGCACACATTTGTTAAAGGATGGACGAGTGAACAGAGAAATAGACAAAATCGACCCAACCGGAATTGTTGATAATTCGCGAAGTTGAAAAAAAATGTTAGATAATTGAAGCGAATTATCAGTTAAAACCATGAACTTAGTAAAAACAGTTTAAAAAATGTATTTTCATTTGTTTCTTTTATAATTTAGATTTTCTCTCCATTTGTTTCACCCAACTTTGGGGTAAACTAAATCAATCACTTCTTAATGTTCTGTGCCTTCCTCGTAGCCCAGTATTGCTTCATACGTTGTGATCTTGCTTTTCTTTCTTCGTCAGAGATTTGTATCGTTCGCTTGGATTTGACTTTGCCTTGGAACCGTTGCTTCTTGTCCTTGGTTATTGTTTTGGCTGTTCTATCCATGATCATAGTGTCAGTTAATTTAGATTTTATTATTAGTTATATATTTAATTTTATATATTCCATGTGACAGGGACTCTCCAATTAAACTCTCCAAAATAAAACTTATATGTGCTGCAATAAATAATATTTTTTTTTATTTTATCATAAAGATTTAATTTATTACCCTGAAGCAGATTAGGTCAATATGGAATTATTTCATATGTGCATGAAGCTATTGGAAATTGTATTTTGTGTGTCATCGGGTTTATACTTTTGTCAGCCCTTCTCTTTTAAACTGACTGGAACCTTCCATGCATTGTTTGTCTTGGGGACTAAATTAATTAAAGATACTTCAGGTTTGTTAGTATTCAGGTTGTTGAGACTACTTGAAATAATTTAAGCCATTTAATAAACACTGTTAAGGATATAATTTTCTCAAAATAGACTAACGGTTTTGATCAAATTTAGTTCATAAATATTTTTTTTTTGTGTTTATCGTCCGACTATTGTGCACACTTGGGCTAATTCAGACGATGGAATGATTTATAGCGTATGAAAATGCCAAACCCTGGCCGGGAATCGAACCCGGGTCCTCGGTGTGAAAGCCCAGTACGCTATCAACTAGGCCACCGAGGCGGCTAGTCCATAAATAATCAAACAAAATTTACAGTTACTACATTTTAAAAAATAAAAATTAATCCTACAAAAATCAATTACACTTAAACCGTAAATTAATTTTATTTTATACTTCCTCCGTTGACTTGTGCACATAGGTAGCCTAATAACCATACGTGACCAAAATTTGAGAAAAGTTAGTGAACAGATACAATAGAGTGATTTTTCACTGGAATTTGCAAATTTTTGTCCCTTTAATACCTCCAGGTATGTTTTTACGGTAGTGATATTAGACTTTCAAAAAGCCTGCTAGATAAAAAAAATAGAATTTTTATGATTTGGAGTGTACGCCATTTTGAAACTGTTTATCTGATTTCGCTGGGCATAAAAACTTAATAACAAAAATTTTAGTGCCTAAAAACGTACGGGTTAGGTTAGGTTAGGTATATCAGCATCACATTTAGATCTTGCAAATGCACCATTAACTCATTTCCCAACAGAAATTCACTAAAATAAGTGTTCATTTTACACGATACTAAACACTGAATGTTTTCCAATAAAATGCAATTTTTCACTACTATTTACGCTGTACATTTTTAAACCTATACGCCGAACTTATTGTTTAAACGCGTTAGACAAACGTACAACACGTGGCTCGCACAGTACGAGATCCTACCGCGAGGAGCGCTTTAATTGTTCTCTACTGGAAGGACTGTTCAAGGACAATTAATCGAGATTATTATAAAAAGCAACGCTTGCCTGACAGTGACGAGAGAGCGACCATTAACTAAAGCTACAGCTGTTTTGTTTGTTGCCGCCTTAAGTCTGATTAAATAAATTATTCGTTGAATACATTATCGGCAGTCAGTAGGCGGATATAAATCAGGTTTTACGTGGAAGATTATGCTTCTTTCAATCACGGATTAGACCTGTACGTTGTCCGTGAGTTGTCTTTGAATCACAGATTAGTTGATATATCTACCAAGTGATTTGTTAAAATCGTATCCGATACTGCATAACATTCTTCTGTAACAGTTGTAACGCAATCCCGATGTGTAACAATACTATTTTTTAAGACATAATTATCCTTCGTATATTATTACTGTCAGCATTACGATCGATGTTGTACCAAAAATAGGGTCGTGCCTTGTTTAAATTACTTATATGGCGTACCTACAGGTTCGCCAGAACATCGCGGAACCCTCACGTCTAATAATTTTGCATTTAAGGTTTTAAAATAAAATAAAACCGACTTAAAACCGATGAAATGTTTGCAAACAAAATTCCTGGAACAGTGTAAATTGTCCCCGTAAGAGTGCAGCACAATGCATGCGTAGATGACAAATAATTGTTTGTACCAAAACAGCTGATTGCTAAACAAATATTATTGGAAGTAATATTCATTTATTTATGTATCGAGACTTAAATATTATTGACCGAATCAGTTTTGCAAGTAGAAACGTTAAATCTTGGAAAATTAATATATATAAGTGTTACCAAATAAAAGACTCTGTTTTAGTAAATAGTAAATACAGTAGCCTAATGTACGTTTGTAATGTAAAATCCGGTTATAGTAGGTTTCATTTATAAATATGTATGTATGTATGTGTGTATGTATGTGTGTGTGTTTGTGTGTGTGTGTGTGTGTGTGTGTGTGTGTGTGTGTGTGTGTGTGTGTGTGTGTGTGTGTGTGTGTGTGTGTGTGTGTGTGTGTGTGTGTGTGTGTGTGTGTGTGTGTGTGTGTGTGTGTGTGTGTGTGTGTGTGTGTGTGTGTGTGTGTGCGCGCGTGCAAATACCTGTATTACTAGGTGCAACTATCCTGTATATATATATATATATATATATATATATATATATATATATATATATATATATATATACAGGATTTTATTGAAACCAATTAATGGAATCTACCAAAATATTGTAATTAAAAACTTTTTTTTTTTTTATTTAAGAAATTCATTGCGAAATTTAATGTTAAACTAAAATCGAAATGTTACGAATAACATAGGAGATAAGCAAAGCGTCTTCGGTTAGGTTCGTTCAGTTCCGTCGCCACGCCTACCTCCAGTTCTCTTTTCCAAATCTCATATTATTTCCTCTCAAATAGCAAACGGGTCATTTGCGTCATCCTTTTTGAATTTCAAAAATGCCTCTACTGCTGTCGAGCTGTCATTGGACTCTTGAATGTCTTAAACGATCTTCCTTCATTAAACGTCATCAATTAAAATTCAAAAATAACAAATTAAAAAGAAAAAAGGATACTCCTACATCAACTGCATAGTAATAATTGTTAATGTAATAAATCATACAGGAAAATGTTTACAAAACTCAAATTTCATGTTTCGTTGTTGTAAAGCGCAAATTAATGGAAAGCCATTTTGTTTTCGCCATCTTTAAATGAGAATAAAAATATACAGTTGGTGATAACCGAGAAGAACGACGACCTTAAAACTACTGTGAACGGTATCATAACATTTATTTAAATGACTTTAAATTTTAAATTGTTTTGAATTTAGCTAACATTAAACTACTTTAGTCCAACAATTAAATAAGTGTTGAATTAATGTTGTTCCTTTCGACACATAGTGATAATGATAAGGCCTTGATGACGTCACTAATATACTTGAGCCGAGCATGAACACAGCGCACCCTGTACCTTTGTGCCGCTACAACCCGGGTAAACACATTCACCACGTTAATGAATTCAGCGTCATTGATTCGTGTATTGACCGGCAGGCAGTTCTTGTTTATCTCAGCCAAGGACTTTGTTAAACACAGAGCTTCAAACGTTCCGTGATTTTATTAGAAAAAATATACTTTTAATTGTGCATCCTTTGAACTTTTCAGTCTATTGGATTACTTTCTCCACCATATGTAATATCAGCATGACGAAATAAACGCACAACTTTCTTATATTAATTAACTTTCTAAATTAATCGGGGATCTGAAGATGCGCCGACAAAAACAACCGGAAAATTAGACTGATTTACCAAAATCGTTTAATTAGATTTTGATATTAATTTTGTCACATTTGGCGAATTATGACTCATGTCAGTGTAACATTTTCGAAAATATAAATTTATGGGAACGGAGATTATTTATGCTATTTTTTTACTTTTCTCGACAACACTCAATGTGCGATACTCAAGGATTCAAAATGACTGTAAAGTTACGCTGCAGAAACATTGCGTTTACACGGTAAATGAAAATAAACAAAATGTTGCCAACTGAAATAGTGCAAGCAAAAAATTACCCTCACTTGTAACAATCAAGTATGTGTACAATGTTTATTTAAATGTATTTTTCATATTAATTTTAAATAAACATTAGCGTTTACTAATAGGCCCTACAGTTTCCTCGAATTAATTAACATGACAATCTTAATCATATAATTCTGAAAGTTTGTGTAGTGTTTGTTATTCAATCACGCCTTAATTACTGGACCGATTGAGATGAAATTTTGTTCTGAACATGGTTTAGGTACCTGAAATGAACATAGACCTATTCTCGTTTTAAAAAAACGCCATTATACTACTTACCCAGTTCAATTTAATTATTTATTACATAAATATGTGTCAACAATACTAAAGTTTTGCGACAAGTGTTAAATGTATAACCGTGACGTTTTATACATTTATTATATATTAATAGGTGTGAATAATAAATGCGTAAATTATTTTAAACGCCATTATACTACTTACCCAGTCCAATTTAATTATTTATTACATAAATATGTGTCAACAATACTAAAGTTTTGCGACAAGTGTTAAATGTATAACCGTGACGTTTTATACGTTTATTATATATTAATAGGTGTGAATAATAAATGCGTAAATTATTTTAAACGCCATTATACTACTTACCCAGTCCAATTTAATTATTTAGTATTTAGTTTTATGACAAGTGTTAACTGTGTAACAGTGCCGTTTTAATAACATTTTATACTTCTTAATATAATATTATAAATCTGAAAGTTTGTGTGTGTGTGTGTGTGTGTGTGTGTGTGAGAGAGAGATGTGTGTGTGTGTGTGTGTGTGTGTGTGTGTGTGTGTGTGTGTGCGCGCGTGTGTGTGTGAGAGATGTGTGTGTGTATGTGTGTGTGTGTGTGTGTGTGTGTGTGTGTGTGTGTGTGTGTGTGTGTGTGCGCGCGCTTGTGTTTTAGCACGTTCACGTTCGCAATTTTAGTCCGATTTGATTCAAACTCGGTGCAAAAATTGATTTTGGTAATAGCTTAGACGAATTCATTAACCAGACAAATTCTAAAACAATTTCAAAATGGCGGCCATTTCAAATATTTAAGAATTTGTAACTTTCTTAATCTTAAATGTTTTTTTTAAATTTAACTATACCATTGTAATCAACGTTGAAAACTGTGTACATAAGAATTTTCAAATTTCAAAATCGGATGAACTTAAGGAAATTAATTTCATAAAGGTCAAAATTCATTTCTGTATGAAATTTGAAAGTTTAAAATGCTAACATTTGCTGACTATAGGGCCTAATTATATTTAAGATGGTGAAATCAAAGTTTTAAAAAGACGGTATTATAAAAAATACTAAATAAAGTTGGACTGGGTAAGCAGTATAATGGCGTTTAAAATAACTTAAATATTTATTATTCACACCTACCAATATATAATAACGTATAAAACGTCACTGTTACACAGTTAACGCTTGACACAAAACCAAATAATTAAGTCGGACTGGGTAAGTAATATAATGGCGCAACATACAAGTTTCCGCTTCAAAAATACATTTTAAAACAAAAATATATATAAGAGCGTGATGCGTGACGGCAAACTGAATTTTTTCCCGTGCAAAACATACATCCATACCCCGCCATAAGAAGTATTCACTTAAAAATACTTTTGGAAATTTGCTTCCATCACGCGCGCGCGGTTACAGAAAGTGACCGAGAACGTGTTAAAGAATGCGTATCAGTCAGAAGGGACTACTTTATGTTGCGCTTGGGTTAAAGCTTTCCAAGCCGAGTCGCGGCGTTTGATTGACAGTTTTAGGAGCTATTAAGTGGAAGTTGTCAAGAAATACCAGAGCCAGTTGTTTCTGTGATTAATAATGCGACCCCGCCTCCATCTTGGACTTACACAATGGAGCTGCTTTTAATAAGCAATTAGGCCCAACTCGGGCTGTTTGTGCTGCGATTAATTGTACAAACTTACAAACGGAAACGTGCAACATTATTGTTGTAACCTTTTTCAATTAGAAATATTTCTATTTCCCTGCAGCAGTGAGGGAACTTCAACTTTGATCACTGTTTACTTTTTATAACGCCTTAAAGACAACAAAATAAAATATAAGTTTTAACAACACAACCAATTTGTGCAAGTTTAACGGAAGATAGATTATATAATGTTGCCCGTCGCGGTTTCACCGGCAATTATAATATGTAGGTAATAAAATTTATAGTTTTCAAAATAAGAATAGGTTCATTTCAATTTAATATATTTCTATATAGGCTACAATATTACACGATTTATGGTTTCATAGATTTTTGCTACTCGACACTCTAGAGCAGGCGACATATAACTGACCGTCGGAGAAGCACTGAGTTCTCAAATGTATTCCTGATACTACTAACGTCTGACCCTGCTACTTATTATTTGTCATTGTAAATGCCAACTTCAATGAAAACTGCAATATTTTAAATTATAAATGCAAGTTGTATGGAATTATAGGGATGGAATTATTTATAAACAATAATATTGTAATAAAGTCAGAATAGACCTACATGACGCAGAAATAGACTCAACAGACGTTGAAGACAGGAACGCATACAGGAGAAAGATGCTCGGTTGGAAGGTCCCAGAGAATGAAATCCCAAAGAGAGCGGGGGTAAAATAAACGGAGGAGCGGAAGAGAATCCATGGGGACAGGATGAGGGAGGCGTGGAGGATTAGAAGGAGCAAGACATGAGTCGGAGTGCTTTGCGTGATCAAACAGGGTCTATACCAGATAATAATAATAATAATAACAATATTGTAATAAATAATAAAAGAGATTAAGATTTTTAAAACGAGAATAGTCTATGTACAGGATCCGCCAATGAAACGGGATTGTAGGTGGCCTTGAGACAAAGTTGTCAGGTAGTGGAGGGATGGTTACTGGCGTGTCACCACCTTCACAATCTACCATTTAGTTGCAATGGATTGTTGGACGGGTGAACAACGCGGCTACGCTGTGAAAACGTATTATCAAAATGGCGAATTTTTTTCATACTTTCCGAGGTCATTTTAACATACCGCGTAACCAGCCTCTTCCGTCAGATAATGCAATTCGAACATGGATAAGCAACCTCGAGCAAACGGGATCAACGTCTTAAAAAAGAGGCAGGAGTGTAAACACTGTTCGAACACCTGAAAACATCGCAGCTGTTCAACAGGCTGTGGTCCTTCCAAAACAACATGCCCTCCGCATTGGAATAAGTGACACATCTGGGGAAATAGCTGTTTTTGTTTTACGGGGATACCTAAAAACAAAAGTGTTTCAAGCACCCACAACCATTCAAGCCCTCTAACAACGAATTGTAGACGAGATTGCGGCAATACCTGTCAACATGCTGCGAGAGGTCATGCAAAACGTCCAAACCAGGCTTCAGGAATGCCTTAACTGCAATGGAGGACATTTGGTAGACGTAATGTTCAGAAAGTATTTTTTTCGTATTGTACCCATAATGGATGTTCTTGTACTTTCAGTTATTTACTAAACAAATATTTAAAAAAAGTTTTTTTTCAACAAGCAATTACTTTATTTAATTATTTATTTATTTCATTGGCGGACCCTCTAAGTGGACTGCTTCAAATTAGTAAATTCAATTGATCGTGAATAAATTTATTAGAACAAAAAGAAACAAGTAGGCTAAGACATTTTCATTTATTCCTTGGGTCCACAAAATTGAATCAGCTCTCATTCAGTTCAAGTATTTCTGTTCTCACTGTTTGATGAAGGAACAATCCGCGTGAGAATCCGCCGTAAAGTGTAACCTTTACCGTACTTATAAAGAACATGTTTTCAAAAGTTAACAACACAAATATTTTTTTAACAATAAATTCTACACACAGACGTTGCATACAATACAAAGGACTTAATAGAGTTGTAGACCAACATGGCCGCCATGAGCTATGCTGCAGAGACACGAATGCTGGGTTTGTCTACACTACAAGTACTTTAAACATGTTGTACCCTCCGTAACATAAATTATATTGATTTCAACGCATAGCATGCAAGTAGCCTATAACGCTATGTTCACGGAACACTTACGGTGAACCGTATTGAATATTTCTTTCGTAAACAATTTTTGTGTAATTTGAAATTAGTATTTTTGCTAACAAACGGGCTTAGTTTTGTGATAACCGGAGATAAAATCAAAGACCCTAACGAATTCGCAAGCGTGACCGTTTGTTCTTGATAATCGCTTGAACAAGTTCGTTAACCGGCAAAATTTGTTCAATAGTTTCAAAACGGCGGTAAGTTCAAATACTTAAAAGTTCATAACTTTTTATTTAATACGAGGGTAAGTCAATAATTATCTGTAACACAATTTTATAAAATGTACTGTAATGTTGGCAGCACTGTTGTGTTGGTGGCGCATGCGTGGTTTCATTCCCGTATTTCTGTGCAGGTCTGATGCTGGATTAGTTCCATCGTCGCTGCCTTGCCGGTAATCACGGCTACTCCTCTTTCTGTTTGCACCAAAGAAGAGCAACGTTCAGTGATCCGGTTTTTGCGGTCGGAAGATGTATCAGGGGCCGCAGTCCATCAAACTGTTTCGATACAATATGGTAACAGTGTCTTACCGAAACACAGTGTGTATGGATGGTCGCACTAGTGATACGCATGACGAAGAAGCCGGAAGACCGTCTACGGCCACAAAGGAGGACAACTTTGAACGTGCACGTGACGTAGTTCTGTTGGACTATTGATGACGTCACATCTTCTGCAAATTAGTCATGGTTTTGCCTACGAAATCATCCACAACAGACTTGGGTTTCATAAAGCCTGTGCAAGATGGGTCCCCAGACAACTCACAGCGTTGCATACACAAACACGCTTGGACATCTGGCAAAAACATTTGGATCGCTTTGGTAACGAACGTGACATCTTCTCAGACAGAATCATCCCTGGTGACGAAATATGGATCCATCATTGCGAGCCGGAGAGTAAACGGCAGAGTATGGAATGGAGACATGCACAATCGCCCTGCAAGGAAAAGTTCAAAAGCAACCACCCGCAGTTTTATGGGACTCACAAGGCACAATAATGAAGCATCATCTGGAGAGGGACACAACAGAAAACACTGAGATGCTTACTGACAGACTGAAGCCTGCAATTTGAAGCAAACGCCGAGGACTACTGACGAAAGGTGTTGTGTTGTTGCACGACAATGCCCGCCCACATACTGCTGCCCACACTGCTGGAACGTATGGCTCATCCTCCGTATAGTCCGGATCTGACTACCACTTGTTTGGTCCACTCAAAGAGGCATTAAGGATCGATTTACCTCGGAGCAAGAAGTGAAGGAAGCGATGAATGCGTGGCTCGCTGCTCAGCCAAAAATTTCTATTCTGAGGGCATCAGGAAGCTCGTGCGACGATGGACCAAGTGCGTTGAAAAGCAAAGGGACTGTGTTGAAAAATGATGTTAATGTAATTGTTCTGTTTGCATTGGAAGACAATTTATAACTGGCCGCTGTTGTTTCCCTTTAAATAACACTAGTTCTAAATAGGACAAAACTCCTGAGGATGAATAAACAAATTGTTGACAAATATTCAACTTGAAGAGTCATTGAGGATACACCAAGCAGATGAAAGAAGAACTCAGAAGACTGAGAATCACGGAGGAGGACTGTCAGGACAGAGACCAATTTAGGGAAACACATTCAAATAAAAAGGTTCTTGACGAGGAGAGAAGGACGAAGCACTGTGAGGGAATGAAGGAAAGATGGTGGAAGAGGAGGTAAATGAAGTGATATTTGCGTGGTCCTTTGAGGGAATGAAAGAAAGATGGAGGAAGAGGAGGTAAATGAAGTGATATTTGCGTGGTCCTTAGTTTGGCCTGTCCGCAGAGAAAAAAAGAAAATTTATAATTGCATTGCAGATAATTATTGACTTACCCTCGTATTTAACAAAAAGGTTATATATAAACAAAGATCTATAGGTTACAGTTGAACCAATTTCGTAAGTTTTTCCATAAGTGTCGTCTTTTCGAACAGTGCACTTTCCTTGAGTCCCGGCTCTTGAATCTACCACAATGGCGGCTCCTATACCTTATTTCTCCAATGAAAAATTCGTCAAAAGTCTATACGGTATCATCTAGTAAGACAATTGACAAAATATTACATTAATTTTCAGTTTTAATTTAGAAGCAATTATGTTTTTATACATACATTTTATACCATAAAACATGTTTATGTTTTTATACCATAAAAACATAAATTACCACACCAGTATTGAGGCGTGTAATTATTTTTTATTGGCCCTTAATTAAACCTATTCTGCATTGTTGAAACGAAGCAGTAATTGCTGTACTTTAGGATCAGCTGATCGTGTAATGCATCTGCTCAACGCCGCGTGAGAGCGAGCAACAAACATATCACGTGATCACGCTCCGGTGACGCTATTGTCGGCCGTGCACAGAAGTATAATAACAATCGTCATAATGTTATTCACATCATTAGCCCCTTCTCCCCCAACCCCGTCACACGTGCACAATACACAGTGCGACAGTGTATTAATTTTGTCACCCCCTGTATGTGTCGTAACCTTATCGACCAAACGAAAAACTCAATTAGGTTGCCGCAGCTGTGTTCGTGATAATTGCAATCTAATAGCATGTACGTACTGTACAATTGTTTGTTTCTGCAAACAATACTTTCAGGTTCGAGACCAGTTACTGCCGTTGTTTAATGTCCGTTAAATTGGACCACGTCTTTATTTGTTCAACAGGACTGGCGTAAAAAGATTATAAACGAATTGACACTGTGAAATGAGCACCGATCATGAGCGTGAATAAAGCCGTTTAGCTTTCAAACGGCGTATAAATCGATTATGTTAACAGCTTGTACAATTTTGTTAACCAACAATTTCAAAATGGCGGTCATTTCAAATTTAAAAAAGAATCATAACCTGTTAGTCTTAAATTTTTCAAAAATACGATTTCACCATCGTAATCAGCGTTAAAATTTGCATAAATCAGCAATTCGAATTCCCAAAATCCGTTGAAAATTAAGAAATTTTTGACGGCGGTCAGGGTTTATTTTCGTATATTCAATGTAATTTGAAAGTATAAAATGTTTATATATGCAGATTTTTAATTCCTATTATGACGGTGAAATGAGAATATAAAAAAGGTTAAAATAAAGAAAAATAACCAAGGACAAAAAACAACGGTTCCAAGGCAAAGTCAAATCCAAGCGAACGATCCAAATCTCTGACAAAGAAAGAAAAGCAAGATCACAACGAATGAAGCAATACTGGACTACGAGGAAGACACAGAACATTAAAAAGTGATTGATTTAGTGTACCCCAAAGTTGGGTGAAAGAAATAAAGAAGAAGGAGAAATACTTTTAGAATTAACTCTATCACGTCAACGAGAGAGCTACGTGCAGTAATTATTTTCACGTTAAGGTATGGAAAGGAAATTGAATTAATGAAGGCACGTAGCTATACACTTATTGCAGTGTCTGCTTATTGGTTTGCAAAAATCATCGTTTGCAGTTACGGGCCTCGGAATTTGAGTACGTATTAATGAGAATCTGGGTACTGTCCAATGAGCGCTGAAGGAATCCTACCTTAGGTAGATGTCCCTGAAGTGGCGTGTATGATCATCACAACAACCAGTCTCCTGGACCTATGCTAAACTCGAGTTGCGTTCTTGTCAGCGTTGAGTATGGCCGTAGAAGAAGGGTGTGTTCTTCCCTAAATCATTCCCTAACCGCAGTTTTTTCCATTGTTCCACTGTTCGTGGACCAACAGGTTTCGGTTACCAGCCTGCCATATCATCATTTTTGACCAAACGATCTGCTCCTCCTCTCTCTCTCTCTCTCTCTCTCTCTCTCTCTATGCCCCTTCTCTTCCCCTCTCTCACTTTCATTTCCCTCAATCCCCAGTGTCCAATTATTGAGTCAAATTGGACGGGAATTGCCATTAAATCACATTTTTAATTGCATCTCGAAACATACCCAACAGGTCACGTGATGTTGTGAGTCTGGTACCGTGAAGGCCGCTGTAACGCGAACTCGTTAAGAACAAAAAAACATTGTTCAGATGAAAAAACGTGTTTTCGTTTTCAGGAAAATTCGATTCATTAACAATAAAGTGTCCACCGTGTCTGTCAGTTTCAGTTTTAAAAAATGGCGGAGAATTATGCGTTGTATCGTAGAAAAATTCTGTATTAAACTCAACCAGTCCAGACAGGTTTACGGTCTGCTTAACGTCACTGGAAACAGCATTCCTAGAATTACTGAATTATTGCAAAAGTTTTTTCTTTCGGGCGAAAAATTATTAACATGTACCATGTTTTAGGGCCGGTTGTGATGTTGGATTTTGCGGGACTCGATATGAGAAGAACATGTTCATATTGATATATAACGTTATATTGTGAGCGTCACAGAACTCATAGTAAATTGATTATAGTTAAAAATTACTGTGCTTCCACCCGGAATCGAACCGGCGACCAAGTTTGACCGATTTAAGTAAATGAAATAAATCGTTAATTTAATTTTGGTAGTTATATTAGAAGATAAGTTGAATTACATTAATTCTTAAAAATCAGCTGATTTCATTGAACAGCTGATAGGCTATCAAGTTCTCAAGTTGTTAAAAAAACTAGCCACGTTAATTTGTCGTGTTTTCGAACAAATTACCGTAATTAAAATAAAAAGTAAGAGAAAACATGACGTATGATTTTGGTCAAAAGTAAACGTTTGATCAAATAACAAAAATGTTCACCTTTCAAGTATTTTTATTTTATATGTAAAAAACAAATTAAATGTTATTTCGTAAAAAAACTCATGTTGATAGGATGTTAACTTTTTTATGTTTAGAAATGATTTTCAAGTTACTTTTAGATAATTTATTCTCAATAATGTTTGCCGCGATAAAATACTTCTAGATCTACCCACGTAGACGACAAAGTGCCAAGTTTCTTCCGTCGCCATTTTGAATTGAAGCAACTTTAGTTTTCACCAATTTGTTTTTTTCGTACTTACTCTAAAACTAAGTATCTTCTCTTAACAATCCCGTGTTTAGGGACTGATAAAACAGACGTAAAATTATTAAAACGAAAAAGGCATTTTGTGCAATAAGCATTAGCTTTGGGACAAAAACGAAAATGGTAAATTAGTAACTCTCTGTTTTATTATATGGGATGGAAACATGAGCAGTAAGGAAAGCAGACATGATAAAGTTAAAAGCGTTTTCATTGTGTTTTTTTAGTTGTTATTTTAAGTCGAAAAGCACATTGAGGTTATTATCGTCTTCCTAAATGTAACTGTGAGAGTAAAGTGTTAAAGTCGTAAGTGTAGTGTAGTGAGTGTAAGTGTGTGTTAGAATCGGGTCCCGCGAGGGACGTCTAAATCCTCTCAATAGGTGCAGCTAGTCTGCATTATGGTTTCACATTAAGAATATTAGGAATCCAAAGATTATGCAAAAGAGACATGAAGAGAAGAATATAAAAAAGCAGAAGTGATTCAATACACACACACACACACACACACACACACACACACACACACACACACACACACACACACATATATATATATATATATATATATATATATATATATATATATATATATATATATATGTGTGTGTGTGTGTGTGTGTGTGTGTGTGTGTGGGCCACGTAACGAATGGTGACTTACATCATGCATCATGATGCATGGAAAGAAAGTATTGGGAAAAGGAGACACTCATGGAAAATTTACAAAATTGGTTTAACTGTAGCCTAGGACTCGGTGGTCGATGTGGCTAAACTACCGATCAGTCTACTGCGTCTCTGAACTGCGCCTTCAAACTCATGTGTTCTAGACGCGGTTACTGCCGTTCCGAACCGTTTCCGTTAACGCCGAGTCTTCATCCTCATTCGTCTAGCTGGCACAAAGTAGGCCTATACACGTCAAGGAAAAACAATTATTTGTATCATTATATTAGTATTTAGATGATCAATATCAAAAGTGTAAAAGCAATGATGATTGCCAACTTTTGGAACGGACACGACACTTATATAAGAAGAAAGCTGTACTAATATATAGGTCATTTGTTTTATCGTGGCGCCTGAAGGATAAGGGAAGTGTTCACATGTTTACTCGCCTAATACCTTATGAGTATATTATGGGCACGGTGTCTAAACACGACTGAGCTTTTCCTTCCCCCTCGCTAATTGTAAACAGAAAACATGATAGTCTGATCGAGGTCAAGCGTCATTACAAAACAAACTAGCTTTCTACTATTAATGGTTATAGAAAGAACTCTAACTTTGTAACTCTACTTATATTAGTGCAATAGTTATTTAAGATGTCCCACACTTTAATTAAAACCTGTACAAGAAATAATGGAGAATTTACCAATCATAAATCTGTCATTTCTATACTTGTTGATACTTTCCTTTATGTAGCTACTTTTGCGTTCACATCCCACCCCACTCTAGCGGAACCAATGTCAAATACCATTTCCTCCGCTTTATTTAATCCTTTATAAGAGATAATTGAGAATCTACCAATATCTAAGTCATTTCTATCTGTGCTGATGTTTTTCTTAGTTGTACACCTAGTTCTCTGTCCACTCTAGTGGTAAAACGGGGAATGCCAAGCCACCATTTTGTTTGTTTATGTTAACAGTAAATAATTTCTATTGCAGTTGTAATATTCTGAAGCAAATGAAAATTACCTAATATGTCTGATTTAAGAAGACACCTTTTTTCAACACTTCCACCGTTTCTGGAACAACAAATTTTTAGTTCGTTTCCTTCTTGACGATAGTTTTTCAACAATTCACATACTAACGGGTAAAATCATTTGTGTTTTTCGTAGAATTTATTAAAGCTGAGTTTATAGGTTATGCCGTGAGTAGAGGAAGGTAGGAAAGTAACAAGCATACCACTGACAGTCGACAGCCGTGCGTGAAGGGTCACGCGAGCTTGATGTCTTGTTAGACTCTGCCTAACATCACCTGACGGCGTTCAGGGATTTATTTGTTTTATTCCATTCACTCTCAAACTGTTACTTGCATTTCTTTCAAAAAGCGATGATATTCTTGTCCGCCTTCAATACTAAGACCAGGATTTGGAATTCCTGTTTTAGGAAAACATTTACCTTAAATTTTGATCACACGAGGTTTCGTTTAGTTCGACAGAACATGAATTTTACGGCCCCTTTTTCAAAAATATTTTTTATAAATGAAAAATTCACTTAACAATTATTTTCACGTACAATACAAAAATTCTTTTTGCTGCGAGCTTTCATCCACTATTTTTCGTTCAAAGTATTAAGTTTTAAAAATATAAAACACACTGTTTTCAGTATAATGATCTGCCTTCATTAGTTGCGTCAATTCTACTTTCGTTGATGCGTTTCGGAGAACCTCCATCTTCAAAAGCTATATCTATACTGGTCACCAATATTACGTCCCGTCCTATTTATAATTTTCTATCTCCGCCTCCTACTCCTCCTCTATTCAACACGTGTACATTAAACCTGACGTGCTCGCTTCTGAATCATACGTTTTCGCTCGCTTCTGATTGGCTCCTTTCAAACTTTCTCTTCAACGGTCTTCCCTCGTGTTTATTTTTGAAATTTTTTAGATTTTTAAACGTAATATCTGCTTGCGACGATATCTGTTCATTTATTATGTTTTCTCCCTTTAATTTAAATTTAAAAATTTCCAAGTTCTCTAAAATGTCCATACGTCTTCCTTTTTCTGCCATGTGTAGTACCTTCATTGAGTTTTCTATTTCTCGAGGTATGTGTCCCTCTTTTATTAAATGTGACATATAATTTGAATCATTTTTGCCGTATTTGAATGATCTTACATGTTCTTTAAAACCTAGTTCTAAATTTAGTGAACGAAAGTAGAATTGACGAAGCTAGGGAAGGCAGATCATTATACTGAACACAGTGATAATAATTCTAGCAGAAAAGAAGAAGAATATAAAAATAATGTAAAACATTATTTCTAAATGAAATTTCGGAGAAAGTTTATTGAAAAAAGCATATTGTACACCCTATTAGTTAAGACATAAGCGTTTTGAGATTTTTTTTTCACCCACAATTGCAGTCTATCAAACGTAATTTTTCCTTTTAGTGTAAATTGACAAAAAAAATTTTAATCAACTCTCAAAATCGGTTCATCAGTGTTTGCTCAAATTTCGATTTATAAAAGCAATCTTTTATGCACTAAATTTTAAGTGAAACAAAATTTACACTTTGAGATAAAATTGAATAAAAATCCTTACTGCTTCAGCTTATACTTTTTTTTAGAAAAATCCTAAACTTTACTTTTAAATTTCTAATTTGGTGAAAGAAATTTAGTTATTAGTCTTTATTTAGGTCTAAAATTCTAGCAAAATATGATTTACCACTGTGTTCAGTATAATGATCTGCCTTCCCTATCTTCGTCAATTCTACTTTCGTTGACGCGTTTCGGAGAACCTCCATCTTCAAAAACTATATCTATATAGAGTACAGATATAGTTTTTTGAAAATGGAAGTTCTCCGAAACGCGTCAACGAAAGTAGAATTGACGAAGCTAGGGAAGGCAGATCATTATACTGAACACAGTGATAATAATCCTAGCAGAAAAGAAGAAGAATATAAAAAGAATTTATGATTTACTAGTTTAAAAAAGTACGAATTTAGTTTTAGCATTTTTGGAGACAAATCTGTTAGTACGTTTTTTTGGTTCACCTCTTTCGTACAACATCTTATATACGACTCCTCAAGTTTCGTATATTCTGAAAGTATAAATGCAAAATTTGACATTGTTTTTGAAGTGGGCACGAACGACAGGCCTTAAAAATATCTGTTTACACGAAAACAGCTATAATGCAATTTAAAAATCTTCCTTGCCCAAAAGTTTTCCGAAGTAATTAGTCTGGAGTTAAACTTATGGTAATAGAAGAGAAGTGGAAGAAGGAAGGGGTGGCGGCGTGCGTCTATGGAGTGGGGAGGGGCGGGAGGATGTCAGTCGCACGGACTGTCAGCCTACGTATATTAACAAGCCTAATAAAGCCTCTTATATTGAAAATCCAGTGACTCAATTAGCCCGGAGCTCCTGAGCGAATTAAACAAGTGTTTTCCCCGACACTCTCTTGGGACTTGGAAGCAACTCGTGGCCTGAGTTAGCTAATTATTTTACGCATCATTATTTATAATTTAATTACTAGCAGACGTTTCGGCGTCGTAAGGAAGCATCATTTAAAGTTGAGAGTAAAAATGAAAATGTGTATGAATTCTTTAATTATTGTTAGATGTAAAGATTGTGTTTTAAAACTGAATCGAATACAATTTTTGTAAAACTTATCACACGCTAAGTCTCCCTGACGAGATCAAAATTAGTAACTATTACAGTAACTTTTGTTATCGTAGATTGCTTTTGAAAACCAGAATTCGTCATAATCACATTTAAAACCTGCATACATTATCATTTTAAACTTACAAATTACAATGAATTAGAAAACGCCTTATATATCTATCCGCCGTTAGATAAACTTTCATATTTTCAGTTGAGTTTATGCAGAAAGTAACAGTGATTGTGAAGTATGATTATTTCTTTAGATTTTTTTTTTGGTGTTTAACGTCCGACTATTGTGCACACTTGGGCTAATGCAGACGGTGGGATGATTTATAGCGTATGAAAATGCCAAGCCCTCGCCGGGAATCGAACCCTCGGGGTTGAATCCTCGGGTTGAAAGCCTAGTACGCTATCCACTAGACCACCAAGGCGGCTTATATTTCTTTAGATCGTAAAATATTGAACCAAAAACTAAAAAATCATTTATCATGTTTTATCTTCCTTTTTTTTTATTTTAATCACGATAATTTGTCCGTCAACACGACATAACCTAAAACCTATCAGATGATCGTACGAACAACTGATCTTTTACTATAACTACCAATAAAAAAATTAAATTAACAATTCATTTCATATATTTACATCGGTCAAGTTTCTTCGTAGTTTCCGTAGTGTAGTGGTTATCACGTGCGCTTTGCACGCGCAATGTCCCAGGTTCGATACCGAAATTTTTACGGAACTATATTGTGAAGTATTTGCTGGTTACATTGCACGAAATATACCTACAACATTCCCTACACAGAGTTACTGCTCACGCGCATTAACATTTCCTACACCGACTTACTGCTCGTGCGCGTTATCACATTTCTAATGGGCATTACTTATACTACTACTTTGTTCGTTCTTGTAGGGAAAACTTTGTTACAATAGCGTCTTTTTTAAATAGGTTTTTTACTAAACAATCGTGTCAGTTCCTTGAGTGCTTTTGTCCCCACAGGGGGTGCAGACTAGCTGCACCTATTGAGAGGATTTAGACGTCTCTCGCGGTACCCGAGTCTAACACACACTTACAACGCTACACTTACGACTTTAACACTTTACACTCACACTTACATTTAGGGAGGCGATAATAGCCTCAATGTGATTTACGCCTTAAAATAAAAAAAATCAGTGTTTTTGTAAAAAACTTTTTTATCGGTTTACTGATCAAAACAGACGTTACCTACTTTCGCGCAGTAACGATTTTGAGGTTATGTGAGCAATTTTGTAACTTTTATTTTCGATTTTGATCTTACTTCTTGTATTTTCCGAGCTTTTATATTTTGTATTATTGCTTTTGGAAATGTAATAAAGCGTTTTAGCGAACAAAATTATCCAACAATCGAAAACAACCCTCGCTGCGTATTTATATTTCTGTGCTCACGGATCTCAGTCAAAGAGTTCTTTAAAATATTCACCAACTACTTTATAAATATGAACATTTTACAATGTGAGTAAAAACTAGTAAATTATTAATTGAAAGTAATTTTTACGTTTGACCATCAAGCACGTTTCAAAAGTAACTCAAATCTTGAGCTGCAAGCGGAAGAGTCAAAGCTATTAGCGGTAGTGCAGGCTATACGGAAGTCAGCTGGTCTATTCTTGAGTAAACACTCTTAAGAAAGTCAAGTTTACAGACTCAAAAAGAACAAAAAACAAAGCGTTTACAGACCCAAAGTACGTACTTTATAAAACAGTATTCAACCATTTTATTTTCCTAAGGTTTTCTAACAGGATTTTCGCAGACCTTGTGAATTTTTTTACATTGTTCCTAAACATTTATTTATAGTTAATTATCCACAGTTTTGTTTTTAACATTACAAGAGAAATTAAAAATAAATAAATATTTCAATTGATGACGCCCATCGGCCATAGCGCGCCCTAATGCAGTCTGACCCGTCTAACATGAATAAAAGGATCCAGACAGTCTCATCTAACTGGATTCATCAGGCGCTTAGGCCTTCGAGATGTAAGCCCGAGCTTACAACAAAATGGGGTGTGAGTGCGCAAACTCACAGCTACCCCTTGAATACACATCCTACCCCTACTTTTTACCAACCCCTGTAGCAACATAGCCAATTGATGTCACTCCAACTGCAAAACTGAAACCAGTTACGTTGCCCCCACTCTTTTAAAGGTTTATTAATTGAAATGTTGGTTGTTTTTGAACAACGCGTAGAGGTTCCGACAAAATAAAGAAAACAAGTTTGCATGCGTCTTGTAACATTTATAAAAAAAATATCGTTGTTTTTTTTATTTTTAGTTCATCTATGGAGTTTTTCCTTTAGGCTGTATATTACCATACGGAAGCTATAATGGAACATTCGTTATTACCTTAAAGTTAGTAACTGGTTATTACTTGCAAAAAACTATTGTAAAAAACTATTGTAGTAACTATTGTAAAAACTTGCAAACAAACTGTAAATTTTTAGTGAAAGATTTACTTTCTCCTAAACTACTACACACACACACACACACACACACACACACACACACACACACACACACACACACACACACACACACACACACACACACACACACACACACACACACACACACACACACACACACACACACACACACACACACACACACACACACACACACACACACACACACACACACACACACACACACACACACACATATATATATATATATATATATATATATATATATATATATATATATATATATATATATATATATATAGTTTAGTAGTAAAACGTAAAACTAAATGGCTGGAGTTAGGAATGTAGTATAACGGCGTTCTTTATTTATTACAATTTTTATTTATTAACATATAAATATTTTAACATTTAAATATTAAATATTTAAATATTAACATATAAACATATATATATTTAGGCTATATAGGCCTACAATGTGCAAGATGTACAATTTTGTGTCTAAAGGTTCGGGTATGCATTATAAAGCCGTTAACTATAATTAAAATATGTATTTCTCAAGTTATTTATACGCGTATAATAATGTGAAACTTAACAGACTGCGTAACCGTGACGGTCGAAATCTTACATCTCACTATCAAGAAAGCTAAATTCTGTAACGTGTGACGCGCGGCTATATTTCACTTCAAAAACTGAGGTCGGTATAACTTTATCATATTTCTTTGTCAAAAATCTTTGATAAAAGTTTTTTTTTACAATAAGTTTGATGTTTACATTGGGCACCTTTTTATAAAACATTTCTATGGTAATATTAATTTTATAAAATATTTTACCACAATTCTTTGACAAAAAATATAATTTTGCAATACCGTCCTAACACAAGTAGGTGCAGCCGTTCCATCACACCTATTTGCTTATGTTTTTATTTTAATGGCAGGTATTTATACCCCGGTATGTCTTCAGGCATTCTCCCTTTAGAGCATCGCTAATGGGGATTACCTTTTACAGTTCCAACGTTAATTTTATGGAGATTATTTATTTTGTTCGATCAGATGATTACTTAAACATATGTTCATTAACCAAGATAGTTCATTAGGTTCATCACAGAGTGAAGCACATGCGCTGTTTAATTTCCAGTTTTTATTTACGTTTACAGATATTTTCTGCGGGAAGAGTCTTGTATTTTAGAAAAAGCGTTGTTAATTAAAAAAAAATCAACCTTGACATTTTTAAAGTTCATATCTCGAGATTATTTTTTAATAAATATAAATTGTTTTGAAGATTTTTAGTCAAAAAGCTGTTAAAAATAGGATTTTTCAAAATCTAATTAATAGGTTATTAAACATAACGTATAATTCGCAGTTTTACCGGGTCAGAAAATGTCGAAAAAATATTTCTTAAAATAGTTTACGGGTTGAATTAGGTCGAATAAAAAACTTGAGACAGCTGCTAAGTGTTTTCAGTATACACTACTATGGAACCATAATATTCTTTTATATCAAATTCGCAGAGCCGCCTCGGTGGCCTAGTTGATAGCGTACTGGGTTTTCATCCCGAGGACACGGGTTCGATTCCCGGCTACAGCTTGGCATTTTCAAACGCTATAAATCATCCCATCGTCTGCATTAGCCCAAGTGTGCACAATAGTCGGACGTTAAAAAAAAAAAAAAATATCAAATTCGCTAAAGGCCTACTGATTTTATTTATTATTTCTCGTATATGATCGAAATTTGCCCATAAGGTGATGAATATAATTTGAAAAATTACACAGTTTTTTAAAAAAAAGAAATAACAGTATTATAAAGTCTACGTAACGGTTTTTTTACTGTCTATTAAATACAGGTTACTTGTGCATTTAAATTTTTGTACAGCCATTATACAACTTCAAACAGATAATTACGCTTATTGTTATTCACATTATCTTATAATCTACATAAGTTGTAAACAGAACAATCAATTGCCCTTTGACAATAAAATTGTACCGATAAACGACTGTACCAAGAATGGTTTTTCACCGATATTTAAATTGTTTGTTTGTTATTTCGTTTCACTGTCCGGCCGTGAGGACACGCACTTGCAAACAATATTTACATACAAATTGTACAGCCGTGAGATGCACAACGGCGAAAGTGTTTACAAATTTACAATAAAATTACTTTTATCTTTGTGAATAGAAATATACGATTACGTGTTTGCGTGAAAATATATCGGAGTGGAGCGGAGCGAAAACAAATCCAGTTTGCCTACACTGTGTTACAAGAACTGAAATGTCATCGCAACACAAACACGTCTGATTATATTTAGAAGTAATATTAGGCCCTAATCATATTCCCAATAAGGCAAATGTTGTTGTGTTTGATACCTCATCTTTAAAGTCTGTATGTAAGAATGTGGCTCGTTTTGCTCATTTTGTTTTTAATATTGTTTGTTCCTTTACTTTTAAAAGCAAACACACACTTATATATATATATATATATATATATATATATATATATATAAGTAATTCATCCCGCAGGAGGTGCAGACTAGCTGCATCTATTGAGAGGATTTAGACGTCCCTCGCGGTACCCGAGTCTAACACACACTTACACTTACAACACTACACTTACCACTTAAACACTTTACACTCACACTTACATTTAGGAAGGCGATAATAGCCTCAATGTGATTTAACCGGCAAACAGTAATTTAAGGAAAACGTAACTGGATTAACCTTATTGAAAATTGTATGGTCTTTTTTAGTGAAGCGGTCAAAATTATGATGGGCTGCTGTTTAGCCACTATCGCAGGAAATAGCCAGCAACTACGAGGGTGGTTCAAATATAAACCGGAATTTTGCTATAAAAAATTTTATTATTAAGTTACAGAGCTGACATTTTTTACAGTTTTTCTAGATAGTCTCCGTCACACTCTACACACTTTTGCCACCTTTCCGGAAGCTTTCGGATGCCTTTTTCGTAAAAATCTCTCGGCTTGTCACGTAACCATTCTACCTCCGCATTGCTTTCGAATCGCAGTCCGCCAAGTGCCTCTTTTAATGGGGCAAATAAATAGTAGTCGCATGGCGACAAATCGGGACTATGAGGAGGGTGTTCCAGTGTTTCCCAACCCAATTTGTTCAATGTGTCCATCGTAAGCCGAGCTGTGTGCGGTATTGCAGCAATATCGCACTACGGATTGGAATGTCGCGTCGTTTTGATCTGTAGGCAGATCATCCTGTTTTTTAGGAGATCACTATAATACTGCGCGTTCACAGTTCGTTGTTCAGTGAGAAAATCAACCGCAATTACTCGTCTCATGTCCCAAAACACGGTAAACAACACCTTCCCTTTAACTGGCGCGCCTTCGTCTTTCTTCCTCCACTCCATAGACGCGCGTTTACTCTCCGGAGTATAGTAGTGCACCGAAGTCTCGTCTGTGGTGAATATTCGGTGCAATAAATGTTCTCCTTCCTCTTCATATCACTGCAGGAGACGCGTGCAAACTTCCCAGCGTGTGAATTTCTGCTCAAAATTCAGAAGTCTTGGCACCCATCTGGCTGAAATTTTGCGGTAACCGAGCCGTTCATGAATTATTTGCTCAATACTGCCTACGCTGATGCCCAATTTTTCAGTCATATCGCGTACAGTACTGCGTCGGTCTTCTAAAATGAGTTTTTCTACAGTGCTGACGTTCTCATCGGTAACACTTGTTTTGGGGCGCCGCGCATGTGGCAAGTTTGCCACCATTTCTCGGCCTTTTCGGAAAGCGGAACACCATTCATAGACTTGCGTCTTGGAGAGGCACTCATCCCCGAACTGCTCGAGTAATTTTCGATAAATTTCCGCGGATTTTACATTATCTTTGACCAAAAAACGAATAATGATGCGTTGCGCAACAGACACTGGTACATCCTTCTCGCTCATGGCTATAACTACACTAACAAGCGAGGTTACGCGCTCCCGGCTGTTCTCTACGCTTCGTAACAGAACAGTCTAACATCCAGTGCAGCCACTTTTACGACAATAAATTTTTGCGCGTTTATATTTGAACCACCCTCGTATATTCGTTATCGTTCAATCACAGGCTATCTTGGAACGCGGAATAATAGGCAAACGCGTTTGACCAACACAGCTTATGATACAAACACACAAAAAATCCGGACAGTCGTGTTAAGAGTGCTCGCTTAGCTCGGTCAAAACTTTCTTTTCATTAAAAATACTTCTAGTCCATTTAACGTGTCCCGAGTGGTTCCAGACACTGCCTTGACTACGTTAGCAATGTAAAGCAGTTAAACGTTCCTACCTATCTTGATGAAACCAGATCAACAATAAATTCGAATGAAACGTTCATTTACATAATAACCTCTAAAACATTTGTTTTGCAGTAATAGTGTGGCTCACGGAAAGCCTCTATCAGGGTCCCAGTTTGAATACAGTTAATGACGTAATCATATGCCCGAAGAGGTAATGTTAGTTTAGGCCTAATTAAATATGGGAGAATATGGAAGACGTGATGCAGGCGGATTTATAAAAACACTTCACAACAAACATTGTAATTTAATTTTGCACTTTTCAACGAAAGAATCTTACTGTCGTGAAATTTATACATTTTTTAATCTTAATCTTTCAAAAAAATTGATTTTATATTTCAAAGAAAAAAATTTGACCAGCGGTCAGGGTTCACTTTCAATGAAGTTTGAAAATTGCAAACGACGGTTACGATGTTGAAATATAATTTTTTTAAAAAGATTAAATGTTATTAATTTTTTAAGATTTTTAATTTCTGCAATTTTAAAAATGGATTTCGCTCTGTCCAAAATCGGATAAAATCTGATCTATATTTCAAAACTTCGAACTGATACACGTTTGCTACAATTTTAACGTCTCTCTTTTTGTAATACAACTTTAATAAATGAAATTATATAAAACCCGATATGGCCTACTAATTATATAACTGTATAGTTTACTTTATAATAGGCAAATTATAGTTTAAAAATATTTTGTTTTAATTCCACATGATTTACTAAATAGTTGCAAACGTAAAATTATTACAATATAAGAAGTTACAAGGACATATAAGAATGTTTTGCTTTTTTAACAAACATACATTATCAGAACGATGGATCAACTTCAACTATTATCGTAGTAGTTTGGACAAGTTCGTTAACCAGCCAAATTCGTTTAACAATTTCAGAATAGCGATTATTTGAAAAAATCAGTACTTTGTTGTCTTATATATTTTCGAAAATCCTATTCCACCATAGAAATGAACGTTTTGAATTTTCGCAATCTTTTGAATTAAGAATTTAATTTGACGGCGGTCAGGGTTCTTTTCCATATTTTCAGTGCAATTTGATGAAAGTTTAAAACGTCAACACATTCGGCATTTTAGTGCTGTCCGTGATGGTGAAATCTGAGTTTCAATAAGAGTGTACAAATTATCTTTGAAAATTCGCTTCTATCATATCACAACGAAGTAGACGCGTGACGTGATTATTTGTTATTGGGGAATTACAAATTTGTTGTTTTAAGTGGAAATACAAAAATACGGATAAATAAGTACATGGACAAAACAGTTAGTGTTTTGTTATAAAACTCCCTTATTCGTTTTCTTCTTTTTCTTCTTCCTCTTTGTCTTTTTCTTCCTCTTCTTCTTCTTCATCTTGTTCTTCTTCTTCTTTCTCTCCTTCCTCTTCTTCCCCTTCGTTTTATTCTTCTTCTTCTTCTCCAACGTCTTTTTCGTTTTTCTTCTTCCTTTCCTTCTTCTTCTTCTTCCTCTTCTTCGTCTTCTTCTTCATCATCGTTTTCCTCTTTTCTTCTTCCTCTTTTTCTTTGTCTTCTTTTCCCTCTTCTTACCCTCCTTCTTCTTCCTCTTCTTCATCTTCTTTATCCTCCTCTTCGTCTCCTTCTTCCTCTTTTTATTCTTCCTTTTCTTCTTCTTCTTCCTCTTCTTCGTCTTCTTCTTCATCATCGTTTCCTTTTTTCTTCTTCCTCTTTTTTTTCTTCTTTTCCCTCGTCTTCGCCTCCTTTGTCTTCCTCTTCTTCTTCTTATTTTCCTTCTTCTTCTTCTTTCTCTTCTTAGTCTTCTTCTTCATCATCGTTTTCCTCTTTTCTTCTTCCTCTTTTTCTTTTTCTTCTTCTTCTTTTCCCACTTCTTCGTCTACTTTATCCTCCTCTTCGTCTCCTTCTTCCTCTTTTTACTCTTCCTCTTCTTCGTCTTCTTCTTTTCCTTCTTCTTCTTCTTCCTCTTTTTCTTCTTCTTCTCAAGATATCTTTCTATGAAACCTAACTGTTCACTAACACACGTCAAACCATTTTAAGACTTACTTAGAACGGCTGCAGAAATTAATCCAGTAATTGCTGTATGATTACGCCGTAAATTAAACAAGTCAGAGGCACAATCACTTAATTATTCCACGTGACACTGACGCTCTGTTAGCAGAACTTCCAGTGTCACACTAGGCCAGGTTACGTGATACCTTGCGTGCGGTATTATTTTCATTGCTGGCGACTGACAAAGTAGGCCTATAAGGCAATCAATATTCGGCTGTACATCTGTAACCGCAGGCATAACTTTAGTGCTAGTTGTGTCGTAATTATCGGCAAATTTCCTTAGGAACCGCCATCATGGTACGACCCGGACACATTGAAATAAGAGCCGGTCATGATAGTTCACTTCCTAGAGTCATTAAATTTTTTTACACACACACACACGCGCGCGCACACAAACGCGCACACGCACGCACGCACGCACACGCACACAGACACACGCACGCGCGCGCGCACACACACACGCACGCATGCACAGACACACACGCGCACATACACGCACGCACACACGCACACAGGCACACACACGCTCGCGCGCACATATGCGCGCACACACACGCGCGCGCGCACGCATGCACAGACACACACACGCACACACACGCGCGCGCGCGCGCACGCACGCACGCACACACACACACACACACACACACACACACATACACACACACACACACACACACACACACACACACACACACACACACACACACACACACACACACACACACACACACACACACACACACACACACACACACACACACACATACACACAACATAAATTCGCAATTTTGTCGATCTTTGATTTGATTTCAATCTTCGATTTGATTATCAATAGAAATATTTAATTTCGATAATTTCTGAACCGTATTTTCTGGATATAGAGAAAATGTGTGTAATACGTTTGCACTGTAATGATACTAACATAACCATAATTAACCTTTAGACAGATGAGGGTATTTCATTCAAATACAATTAACTATTTTAATTTTGTTTAAACTCTATTATAGGTAATTAACTCCTTTACGATATTTTATTATGAATTAAGAGGTGAAAGTACGCGTCAATTAGAGACGGAGTGCTAAGGGAAGGGAGTTTACGCATTTGCTTTTGGTTTTGCCGAAGAGGACACAAGTTCAGTTTCAGTTTTCTGCAGGCCAATGTCGTGCCAACACTGTTCGCATTGAGACATTCAGGCTCTGCTTTTATTGGCGATAGAATCAACTGGTGAGCGGAGGCGGTTATCCGATAAGTCACGCAACAGGGCCGCGTATTAATTCAGAACTAATGTTACAAACTTGAGCTATTTTCGGAAACGAGAATTTACCAAAATACAAGACTGATTGCTGAAACGATTCGGCTATATTGGTTTTCGGATATATTACTCATATGATACGAAAGCGTTTTAAAAGTATCCACATTTTTAATGTAATACGTTATTATACCTATTTGGACGTACGGTTGTCATATTTGGGAATGTACAAGATCTAACAGTTAGAATATGGACTTATAACAATTCGAATAATTACTGATTCAACTAAATTGTACCAGCGTAATGATGGTTTACATGAACGCTTAAGTGGAAGATGCAATCAAAATATTCGCTATGCATCGTAATAGAAGACTGCAAAATCGTGTCAATATGGAAGCCCATCAACTTCTCAAAATAAGTTACCCACAAAACCTTAAGCGAAGAAACACATTAAGCGTTATTTATTAAGTTTCACATATATTTGATATTTTTGCATTATTTACCTTTACTTTTCTCAATTTGACAATGTATTGCTTGTTAGATTTAGGTTAAAAACACGTAGACATTTACTTGTCTTTATTACGTCATAAGTTGTAAGTGCCATTTCACATGTTCAGCTAATTACTTATTTGAACTGTCGTTTAAGATTGAAATACACAATAAAATGAACATAATAAATAAGAACTGTTTGAGATAAATAATTTCTATTTATTATGTTACATTACAGTCTTAAGCAATTAAGTTAAAATAAGTAGAACTAACAACTTATAACTTAATTGAAATTAAATTTCTGTTTAACTTCAACCCAAACCTAACAGGAGACTTAATAACAAAGTGAGAAAATTAACAGCCAAAGTATGCATAAAAACATCAAAAATATATACAGCTTGAACCAATAAAATACGTCATCATATTACCTCTAAAGGGTGTCTTCGGTTAAGGGTTATTATGAGAAATTCATGGGCTTACTCATTGACATGATTTTGCGGTCTTCTTTTATGAAGCATAGCTAATGTTTTGACTATACCTTCCAGGAAATTTAAATTTAAGTCGGCTTGCAGGTCATCATTACGTTGGTACCACTTGGCATTTGTCATGGCTCGAATTGTCATATTCTGTACTCTATGAATTTTCAAAGTGTTAGGTGTCCCCAAATTTGACAAGCAAATAGATTTAAAAGTAAATGACTTAAACAAAAAATTGTTTCTTTTTTCTCAAAACATTTGGTTAGCCGCCGGACTTCATATATATATATGAAGTCCGGCAGCGTGCCTAGCTTTTGCAGATGACCTAGCCATACTCACAGATAATGAAACAACAGCGATTAAACAGATAGAAGTCCTAAAGGAATGTGCAGAGAGGGTCGGACTACAGATCTCGTTTAAAAAAACCGAATTCTTCTGTACAAAATTAAATATTCAAGAACTAAACACAAAATACGGTAAGATAAACAGAGTCAAGCACTTCAAATATCTGGGAGAAATTCTTGAACCCACAGGTGGCGAGAAGGCTGCGCAAAAGGTTAGGCTACTGAGAATGAAGAGGGCTCTTGGTATAACGCGTGATATCTACAATAAGAGATGTATGTCGACGCACACAAAAATCAGACACTACAACACAGTCATAAAACCGGAGGTATTAAATGCAAGCGAGACGCCAGCACTCCACACAAAAGCTACCTTGGAGGGTATTTTGAAGGAAGAACGCAAAATCTTGAGGAAGATCCTTGGCCCGAGATTAACAGAAGATGGATACAGGTTGCACTCCCGGAAGACCACAGAGAAGATATCGAACCTGGCAGGAGATATCAGAAGAAGGAGGCTTCGGTTCTATGGACACATCAGTAGACTCCCAACAACGAGACTTGCCAACAGAATCCTTAATTATATACAAGGTGTCAAATCAACAACGTCGTGGATCGCACAAGTCAGAATAGACCTACATGACGCAGGAATAGACTCAACAGATGTTGAAGACAGGCGCGCATACAGGAGAAAGATGCTCGGTTGGAAGGTCCCAGAGAATGAAATCCCAAAGAGAGCAGGGGTAAAATGAACGGAGGAGCGGAAGAGGATCCATGGGGACAGGATGAGGGAGGTGTGGAGGATTAGAAGGAACAAGACATGAGTCGGAGTGCTTTGAGTGATCCAATAGGGTCTATGAGCAAATAATAATAATATATATATATATGTGTGTGTGTGTGTGTGTGTGTGTGTGTGTGTGTAACACGAAAAAATCTGTCAATTCTTTAAACTACGACGATGAACACACACATACACACACACGCACACACACATACACACACGAACAGACCATTTTTCACTCAGAATTCGTTCAAAGTTCAAAACCAATTAAAAATTTTAAATATTTTCTTTAGAAAAACTTCTGCGAATTCGTAGCCGATAACTCCGTCACTGCTAGTTAAACAAAGAAACGAGATAAACGGTTTCCTCAGGCGTAGGACCAAAATATTTGTTTAACCAGTATCAACATTACTGTAAGAACAATGCGTTTTGAAGGAATTGCCGGGGATGAATTCAGTCAGGGGCGGCATCGGCAATGTGCACACCGAATTGTTTAACGTGTTGCATCTCGCGCCTTATTTACAATGTACGCATGAATTTCCATTGGAAAAATAAGCTATAGAAGCAACCACCAGAAAAACTTTTGGAAATTCGCTTCTATCAAGTCAGCGGGACAGCAAAGTCACCTATTATTTATTTCACTCTACCATTAAGCTACACGTGACAACTAAACCTGTTTGAAAAATTTACTCACTTCCACAACCCCAGTAAAACAGCGAAAATGGATTTTTTAGTTTTTAATGGTTGGAAATCAGCTGAAGAATGTCGTGCTTCTAAGAAAAACGTACCTTGTAAGTGCTTACAACAATACTGCAAAACGTAAGTGTTTTAAAAGTAATTTCTAATAACAATCTCCACTCCAACAGAGGCAGCTGAAGTGAGCAATCCCACCGTACATCTAGCTCATACTGCTCTCACTCATTTACGTTCACTACTCCACACAGCTTGGCTCACTCTAAAGTGTAAAGATAGCTTTTCTGATAAGGTGTATGATACCGACTAGAGGTGGGCGTTTCTGCTATTTTTACAAAACGCCAACAAACTGTTTGTTGAGGAAAAAAAGCTGCTTTTTTAAAACAGTTGGAAAAAAACAGGTTTAGAAAACTGAAACTCAAAGTTGTATTAGCAGCTAAAACATAAAGCACATACGTTCAGTTTTTAAAACTACTTTTCATTCCCATTACCACCATGTCCTTAAATTGTTTTAGGGTATAAAGCATTTAGAAAGGATAAAAATAATCCTTATAAGTGTAGTAATAATTAAATTACATTCTCAAAACGTAATAATTATGTATGCCATTTTATATTTACAAAACGCAATGAATTTCTAATAGAAGCATTCTTTTTTTTTACTTAAAAATTAAATAGTCCTTTGCATATTTACCAAAATGCAAACGATTTAGAATATTTTTAGTTGATTAAAAAATATTGATGATTGATAATAAATATAAAAAGTATGTTTAAATAAAATTAGGCTCTGTATTTACAAAATGTGAGAGGTTGTTACTACAACTCGCATAAAAATAGAGATAAACGTTGACATTGACCAAACAGTTCTTACATCACTACAAGAAACAAGCAACTTTGAAATAAAGGGAAAAAGCATAAAAGCAGGTAGAAGAAAAGCAGTTAACAGGAAAACAGTTGTAGCGTTTGCGGCAACGTTCGAATAGAACAGTCCATTCCTTGTTTAACAAATCATAAACCAGTCCAAATCCAACTGCTTGTTTCCGTTTGAAAAAGCAGTTTGTTTGTCGTTTATAGAAAAGCAGTTTTTTTAACAGTTTGGTGTTTTCTGCCCCACCACTAATACCGACCTAATGCTGCATCATAAGGAGACCTGACGACCTCCCAGTGTACGCACACAGAGACCTCCCTGCATGCACGCAGGGCTCTGTGCGGGCGCACCTAATTTCCTTAGCTACTTCAGGGTGTTTCCATACGTGAGAATATAAAATATAATGAGCAGGATCTCACAGCACAATAAAAAGGTCGACCAAATGAAGGCCAAGAGGAAGACAAATTGTAAAGGAATTAGCAAAACAAGTATCTGCAAAACCTCAATAAGGAACTGGGAAGTCACCAATTAGAAATGGCGGAGCTACCTACCTAAATCCTAGACTTTATGGAGAGACTTTTCATGGATTAGGTTTAATAGTTTGACTTGGGTTGCCCCATGTGACACCTAGTAGCTTCGGTCCTCCCCAGACTTCCGCAGGGGGGTGCAGACTAGGAGCTACTATTGAGAGGTTTAGACATCCCTCGCGGTACCCGAGTCTAATAACACTTACACTTGCAACGCTACACTTAACGACTTTAACACTTTACTCTCACATTTACATTAGGGAGGCGATCCCATCACATGTAGGCATACAAGGGAATGAGCGGGCAGACAAGCTGGCCAAAAAAGGAACCTTATAGTGCAGAAACCAAAAAGAATGCTGTTGCTGTCTTTCGGCTGACAACTGGACACGACTGTCTGAATGAACACCTGAAGAAAATTAAGATATTGAACTATGACAACTGCACATTGTGTGAATGCTCAGACACCATCATGAACAAGGACCGTCTCCTGGTCTGCAGAAAATTAGATGAAGAGAAGCAAAGAAGAAACCTCCCTGGCCTCTACTGGGAAGCAAGATCAAAGATGGCGTCAGCCAGCGGAAACCATTGGAAAACAACAACAACATTAGGGGGGCGATAATAGCCTCAATGTGCTTTTCGCCTTAAAATAACAACAAAAATTATGAAGAGACTAGGCCTGGAGAAGGAGCTGTAACTGAGCATCTCAGGATATAGAAAGGGGTTGCAATAGATCCACAAGGGTGCAGTGTAAGTAACCCTACAAATTCATTCAGTCATTCGACAATCTCCATATTTTAATATAACACGTAATTATAGTATACCTTCCTTATTAAGTTAATATTATTTTCTCCGCTTTATATTTAAAATAGCATCAGAAAACGTATAGTACAATCTATGTTATGTAAAGAAGACCCTTTTGGAGCAGCTGTAGACTTTTATTTGGCTGCTGGATTAACATTAATGTTATTAAAACGTTCTTCTCTTTATATTTTGAAGTAAATTTATAACTGACATTTTAAAACCGTAACCGATAAGCTTCCGAAAAGATTTGCGTCTAAATTTTACTAATATTTTAATATTCATTTGAAACAGAACGTTAAAGTTATTTCTTACTTGAAAAAGTTTTTAAGTGTATGAAAAATACAAAAAATTATAGTTTTAAAATGTGATATCGGTAATAATACCACAACAACATTGCGTACATAAGAGAAAAATTGTTTTAAAACACACACACACACACACACACACACACACAATTATATAGCCTACATATGCTAAAAATAATAATAATTCAAAAAAGTGCTCATTACATTGTTCCTGTTCTGTAGCATGATGGCTTATTTCAAGCTTAAACTTGCTAACAAAATTTAATTCATTGACTGCAAATTCTTCTGAAATACACAGGCCTAAAAAACAAATGTCTGATTGTTAAGCAAACCAGGCTTAAAGGATTGAATATATTGCTAAAGAATTGTTGAAATCAAGAAGCTAATCTTGTTAATAACCATTTAAATTACGAAGTTTTACTGGGCGCATTATTATCACCGATGGGCGGTATTTCCAAAATAACCAAAATTATAACTTTGTAAACTATACAGGATCTAGCCTACGCATGTTTTATTTATTGTAGTTAATGTATGGCTTAGTCTGTGAAAACCTAACCTAAGAAAAAATCGAGCATAATCTTTCTATCATTCAGTTCATAATTTGCCTATTCAATTCATTATGCCTACAATAATTTCCTTACGGTATGTAGATAGGTATACATTATTTAGTTAAAGATTAGAACTGGCAGATACATTTAAAAAAACGAAAATAATACTTCACCGATGTCGGGACTTACTTTGTTTTGTTAATTTTACACGAACCGTAAGTTATCATAGAGCCTGTAGGAAAGAAAATTTTAACAAAACCTAACGAAACGATTTTTAAAAAATCAGACCTTGTCTTTTCTGCCTACAGCTTCACAACCGAATTTTAAGCAGGTTTAGGGCTGGTTGTTGTGATGTTGGGTTTTCCGCGATGCGTGCCAATGCCACATTGCGTATAACGGTATTTTTAGCGTGTTGTTTATTTTTGAAAATTGTTTGAAATTTTTTGTTCGGAATTTTGTTAAATGATGTTCAATACAATAAAACTTAAATAACAAGTAAAAAGTATTTACAAAGCAATATATACCTGCGAATGCGTTCAGTAAAAATTGAACATGTATTAAAAAATTGTATAATGTATCCTCTTTCTGATAAAAATCGATAAATAATCAATATAAAAATATAGATATTTAAAGCATTATAAAACTCTGCAAATGAAATAACAAAAAATGTACCTTCAATAACCGTGCAAATGCTCAAATATTAAAATCTTCAAAGTTGTCAGGGAAATTCCAAGTCTCCACATTTTTATCGATCTGCATTTTTGTTGTCGCCGCCTCGGTGGCCTAGTTGATAGCTACTAGGCTTTCACCCCGAGGACCCGGGTTCGATTCCCGGCGAGGGCTTGGCATTTTTCATACGCTATAAATCATCCCACCGTCTGCATTAGCCCAAGTGTGCACAATAGTCGGACGTTAAACACCAAAAACAAAAAAAAAACAAAAAAAAAAAAATACACACTCCATGTAAATTTAAGGCTAGAAATCCGCCGTTATTCGTTTTTTTACGGGCATGAGACCTAGCCCAATCGAATCTGCACCCTTCAAAACCCTACGTACGTAGTTTTGTGAAATTCGTTACAGCCGTCTTCGAGATACGCTGAACATACAAACACACAGAAATTGCTCGTTTAATATAATAGGATTTAGCGCGATGCGTCGCTATTGTATATAAACATATAACTTTGACTACTTATAAACAGCTGATTTCGCGCAACAGCTGTTGCTTCGATTTCGTTTAAATTGAGGTTATGTTAAGTATAAATAAAATGGACAGTAAAATTATCAGGCCTACGAAAAATATGTTTTAAATAAAGAACAAAGATTAAGAAAAAAATGAACGAGAAAGACTAAGATGATTTGAAAATAAATTAAAACGAAAAATGAAATTAACGACGTAAATGTTGCAATTAATATAAGAGTTATGAGAGAAGAGCAACATTAACTGATTATTATTTTTGGTTCGGTGACAGAATTTTTTTGTGTGCAATTATGTGAAAACTTTTGTGCATTATTTCTGCACCATTGGTTAATACAACCGATGGTCTGCGGAGAAAATAAGTACACATTCAGGTGTAGGCTAAACAAAACATCTGTTTAATTGTTGAAAAAGGACGTTTTTGATTATTGCAAATTATTGAAATGAACATTGTAACACAACTAAATTATAGACAAAATAAATAATCTGGGTGACGAAGTAAAATGCACAGCAATTGGAATAATATTTTTGAAACTATACTATCCACCTATGTTGGACAGCTTCAATTTTTTTTAATGTTCGTTACGTTTTTATCAAAATGTAAATGCCGGTCGATTTTCAAAATTCTGACTAAAAACGTAACGCCTGTTTGTTAGCTTAAGTTTTATTTATACTGCATGTTTCATTGTGATCTTTTATATGAGATAATTGCAAAAAACAAACAAGTCTATAAGCGGCAAGAAGTTGTTAGATGTAGAGCATATGAGAAATCATTATGAGATAAACTTTTTAGAAAGAAATGTCCTTCGCACATAATGGCATAAGCTTAAGCAAACGATTTTGGAATTATAGGCCTACTGATAGAAATAGAAAACAGATTGATATTGTATTAGTCTAAAGCAAAATAATGTTATTGAAATTATAAAAGTATTAATAAACAACAACGAACAGGTAAAAAGACAGATAACAATTTGGAATAGTTAAAGGAAAATGACTCGAACGTATAAAGAACAGTTCAAACTAGCTATAAATTCTGTTAAGTACAATTTGATCCTAGTAAGTTAGTTTTAATCGGATAAAATACAGGGTGTTGACAACACGGGAGTGAATAAAATTTAACATTCCTGAAGCTATTGTCAACTTAAATCACCTTTTGGATAAGACTGTACGGCTTAAAGTTTTCTGCCAAAAATGTGCGCGTACTACAAAACCAAAAACACTCTAAAGATTGTAATTTATCTACATTTCTGAGAGTACGTAAGCTGTAACTGTATTTTCCCCTGACTGTAACTTAATAACGTTGCCCTTTTACTTGCTCTAACATTACTATTGTGTTTTTGTTACCCTGTGCGACAATTAAAACGCAAAACTAGCCTATAATTGGTTTGTAAGAAACCTTTAAGCTGTACAGAGATAATAAACTCCGGTATTGTTAAATTTATAAATTGTTTGTTTCGCATGTGACAATATACTTGGGTGACATAACCTCAAAATGTTTGTAACTACAATACAACCTTAAATATTAAGTGTTGTGAGCCTGTAATTAATCAGCTGGTTGTAGTGCGTGTTTAGCCAGTCTGTATGCTTAAAGTATTTATAATTTTTGTAGGTTATGTCTCACCACTGGATTCCGTTCCCGGTCCGTTTTGTTCCACAGGTCTCAGCCCCAGGATAGCGTCTATCGTGTGATGCCTCGGAGGGGCTTGAGGGATGGGCGTCGCGGGTTTCAAAGAAAGTCCAAAAGCAGTAACCGCGGCGCGATGTTGTTGGAAGATCATTTCCAAATCCGCTCGCCGTCCTTCCTCGCCGCTGTCCGTATCCATAGTCGAAACACAAACACAACACGCTCGTGTCGCAGCGTCGAGTGTAGTACAAAAGCGGGCGCCCATCGGCCGAGGGGGCGTGTTACGTTGCACGGCCAATCAGCGTCGAGCTGGAGGGGGGAGAGCACGTCACCATGGTGAATCGAGCCGAGAGGGGGACAGATGATGTGTGTTTTGGAATGTAATAATGGAAGCAACAACCAAGCGACCGAAGCGAGTTTGTGCCTTTTAAAAGCCTACATACAGTTAATGTCGGTCTCTATCAACGAACGAGAAAATGAAGTGGGTTGGGGGGGAACCACAGCCCTATTAATCTGTCAAGCCTATTAGACGATGTCTGTTGTTATGGTTGTGACATATAAAAACACTCGAGTTGCTTCTAATTAATGTAAAACTGAACTTCAGTGACTGGCATTAAGAACGCAGTGATTAATTAAAATACGCGAATGTATGAGCTGTTAATTAAAACAGGTTAGATATTTTTCTATCTCTAAAAAAATGTGTTTTTAAAAAAACACTAAAAAAGTTTTTAATTTTTTTCTTTACTTGGTTTAAAAAACGTTTTGAGATGGCCGGCCGAGAAAATAGCTATGATTTTATAGCCTTTTGTAATTTATGTATTTTGAAAAAATTAGAATTTTAGCATTTTCCCAAAACATTTAACAATTGTTATTTAAAAAACGGATTTGAGAGTTAAGCGAACGAGAATTATGTAAAATCGGTCTATAACTTAAATCTTCAACGATCTATAAAGGCACAGACAGACAGACAACCAAGTAAAAACACTATGCCTGAACTGAAGCACCATCGCAATACTTTTTATTAGCTTTTTTTTGAGTTATTGAAGCGGCCTTTATGGTAAGACCAAAACGAGGGACCTTTTATAGCACCTCACGTTTACAATTTTGGTCCGATTTTATTTAAAAAAACTACTTTGTTATTACCTAGGACAACTTGTTTGCCCATTATAATTCGTTCAACAGTTTCAAAATGGCGGTAATTTCGAATATTTAAATATTAATTAATTTTTAGTCTGAAAATCAAATTTTACAATCGCACTTATCGTTAAAAATGGCGTAAATTAATATTTTAAAATGTTTAATACCTTTGAAACTAAGACATTAAATTTGACGGCGGTCAGGGTTCGTTTTCGTAATTTTAATGAATTTGTAAACTTGAAAATGCCAATTTATTGCTGATTATGGTGTTGAAATTAGAATTTAAAATAAAAGTTAATAATATACTTCGAAATTCGCTTGCGTCACGTCAGCGCAACAGCTGCGTGCAGCTATTAGCATTGGCTGCACGTAGTGAACCAGTGTGAAGAGGGAAGAAACCATTATTTAAAGTGAAGAGGACAAACTGTAGCCATTAAACCAATCACGAGTCAGTCGTGTATCAATTTTGCCTACTCTGCCCCTTGCGAAAAACCTGGATAAAATTAGCCCATTGTAAAACATAGTAAACAGTATTTTAATATAGGCTGCGCTATTCTTGTTTAAGTTATTAGAAATCCGTTTTTAACAATAGAGTGTCTTTACAAAAACACGTTACAGTTTTAAATTTAAAACTGTTAATTATCAAAATTGGAAATTAATTTATAAACATTTTCAATTTACATGAAAAAAAGAATCGAAATTTGATATAAAATTACGGGAAAAATTAAGAGTTTTATAAAATTTATAGACATTGTAAACTGTTCCCTTTATCTCTGGTTTATTTTTTTATTTGCTCACTATACGAAGTAGGCCTATAAATAAATTATGGCGATTAGGGCTACAGGTTATTATTATTATTATTTTTATTGGGCACGTGAATCTAGTTTGATTTGTTTTTATTTTCCAAAAACGTCTTTTTGCGTTTTTGTTCAACAAAAATATTAAAATCGGATTTTCTCAAAATCGGCACTAACGATTTAGATGAAATTGTTCTCCAAGGCAGACTATAACTATCCAGATAAAACGTTTATATCCCTGAAATTCAATTCGGGAGTTACCGAAAACACTCAAAAATTAATAGGCCGTACTGTAGGTGTGCCCACAACTACTATCAGCATGAAAGCTTCAGTCTACTGCGTCTCTGAACTGCGCACCTTAAGGTTCTTAGTTTGAGGCCACAGTTACTGACACTGTGGCCTTACCGTTAACGCTGATCCCTCGTCCTCATTAGTCTAACTGGCGTACAGTATGGACTTTAAAGCAAAAAAACCAAGTTTTGGTCATGTAATATAAATACTTATAACTAAATAGTGTCAGTGACACAAATTTGAAATAAAAGAAGTAATTGTTTTGGAAGTAAATAATATAAAAAGAAACTTTGACCGCCGTATGATTTGATTTGATTTTTTTTTTACTTTTCAAGTTTTATTTGTCGACAAATTGAAGCAGACTTTCAAGTTTTATTTGTCGACAGATTGAAGCAGACATCCAAGTTTTATTTGCCGACCAAATGAAGCAGATTTTAAAGTTTTATTTGTCGACAAATTGAAGCATATTTTCAAGTTTTATTTGTCGACAGATTGAAGCAGACTTCCAAGTTTTATTTATCGACAAAATGAAGCAGATTTTAAAGTTTTATTTGTCGACAAATTGAAGCTGATTTTCAAGTTTTATTTGTCGACAAATTGAAGCAGACTTACAAGTTTTATTTGTCGACAAAATGAAGCAGACTTTCAAGTTTTATTTGTCGACAAATTGAAGCAGACTTCCAAGTTTTATTTGTCGACAAAATGAAGCAGATTTTAAAGTTTTATTTGTCGACAAATTGAAGCAGACTTCCAAGTTTTATTTGTCGACAAAATGAAGCAGATTTTCAAGTTTTATTTGTCGACAAATTGAAGCAGACTTCCAAGTTTTATTTGTCGACAAAATGAAGCAGACTTTCAAGTTTTATTTGTCGACAAATTGAAGCAGACTTCAAGTTTTATTTGTCGACAAAATGAAGCAGACTTTCAAGTTTTATTTGTCGACAGATTGAAGCAGACTTTCAAGTTTTATTGAAGCAGATATTTTTTGGGAAAATATTTAAATGTAAGAAAGTCTTTCTCTCAACACATAAACAAAAAACTTTGGACTCAACGTAGCTTACTGAAATCAAAATATAAATCAATGAAATAAATAAAAATATAAATACCGTTTTTTTATTCGTTTTATTTTGACCATCACTGTATTTTCTTTACGTTTTGTAAGAGGAAGTAGAATTCAACTCGTTCTGAAATAATTAAGTTTCCCTTTACTTGCATTACCAAAAAGAGGATCATTATAGATCTGTGAGAGAAAATAAGGGGATGCCGACCCGCCATTTGTACAAAAGTGCTGAGGGGAGGGACAAAGCGTCTAAGAACCGAGTGCGGTTGACGTTTTTACAATATTTACTGAGAGCCCAATTACACGCACATGCTGAGAACTGGAAATCAGTTTACTGCACAGACCCCAAACATTGAGGTTAGGTTGTTTTCTTTATCAACACAATTGTCATTTCCCCTGTTTATTTCGGTGTTTAAGTTTAATAAATTTTGTTGCCTCAAATCAAGTATTTCATAAAACTGTTTGAAATTCCAAATTTTTATACATTTATAGAAATATGCTGGTGTTTTCCATTCGTTCGATTTATATATTAAAAAACTTATTTCTTATTTTTGATTGGGTCAAGTTAGCCGTACTGATAAAAAAACGTTTTTTTTACCCATCATTCAAATTTAACTTCTTAAGTAACAATGCAAAACTGTACAACTAACCAATTCCCGAAATACAGTCAGGATATTTTTTTTGTAAATAGTTAAAAGAAAAACAAATGTCCAAAACAGGAACTATTTTATTTTTTTAATTTATTTCCAAAATATTTTAGTTCTACTTGCTATTAAAGCTTGAGTCGTAGATAAGCAAAATTTTATTAAAATTATTTAAAACAGTTTTTGACAAACTATGCTATATTTTTCGTTTTTCACCAACTGTGTGGGAGATGGGAAGGCTTGTGTTTTTTAATCTAATTAGGAACAAAATTTAGGAACAGACACTCCAGGACCTAGAATTGATCTCACGTAGATAACGTTTTGAAAATCATAAAAAAAATTTAACCTTAATTATTTTTAAATCTAATTTTACCATCGTAATTATCGTTAGGAACTGCAAAGGCTCACTTTTGTAATTTCAGTATAATTAAAGTGTAAGATGTCACTCAAGCAGATTTTAACGCCGATTAAGGGTGAGATTAAAAAATTACGTTTGAAAATTCGCTACAATCACGCCACCTAAACAGCTGCTAGCGCGTACTAGTCTAAATTTATCAAAAGAAACTAATTTATCGTAAAACTAAATTTCTAGCCTAAAGTAGAACTAAATTTGGCAAAAGAAACTAATTTATCCAAAAACTAAATTTGATGACTTATAATCAACAAAATAGTGTCATGTATCAATATTGCCTACTCTGCCCCTTAAGAAAAATCCATGTAAAAGTAGCATCAGAGAACACACTAAGCACTATTTAATATAGGCATAACTAATTATTCGGTATAACAATGTGCGCGCTTGCGTGGGAGGCGCGCTCAAAAGTTTGTTTCGATTTCTTTCAAACTTGGCACTAAAATCGATTTTTGTACTCGCTTGGACTAGCTCGTTACGCAATCTAACAATTTCAAAATTCAACAATTAAGCTTGAACAAGCTTAATTCAACAATTTCAAAATTGCTTCCTTACCAAATATAAAGAAAAAAGCCTAACATTTACATCCTAACTTGCACTTGTTTACTTAATATTTTATTATGTGTATTTGTAATGCATTGCTTTACCATAACCTTTTTTTAACTTTATAGTAATTAGTAAATATTTTTTTTAACTGTTAATAATTGTATAAGTAGATATGTTACATTTTGAGAAATACCAGTGATTTATACAGTTTTGGATACATTTTTCGGCTAAACAATACTTACGAATTAGCAGACCATAATTACAAATATTTTGGGAATATTTTACGTTTAGAAAATCATCGACAAAACGTCCGATTTCGTTGCAGCGCAAGTGTATTTATTGCAAATACTAATTATTGAAACCGCTTTTTGAAAACACAAAAAAAAACGTCGGATCCATTTCTGACGTAAAACAGAAGGGAAGTGGAGCGAAGCGAGGGAGGAAACGGGGTTTAAAAGAAGCCCGGGGGAAGGAAGGAATCATAAGAGAACACGGGGCTAAAGGGCGGAAAGTAATGAGATTTTTGTGATGTTATGTGAAATGAACAACTGAAAGATTTGTAACCAATTTTCTGAAGCCAGGAGTCTTTCATAAAGAGGTAATTTCCTATACACGGTCGTCAATTGAAAAATCCAATAGCGTGAAATTACAAAGTTGGCAAGTGGGGAGTGCGCTGGGGGGAGGCAGATTTAAGTTTGTTAATAATGTTTGGCTTCATTTAAGTCGGGAAGAACTTATTAAGTAAAACAACTTGACATCCACTTAATAAACAGCGATATGTATAGCCTGTATTATAATCAGAGAATTGTTATTGCAAAATGGGCTATTGGAACGGCCATCATGGTAAGGCTTAGTCCAGGAACTTTGAAGTGAAAACTTACTATAACTTATAGAACACGTTTTAAGGTGTAATTACAAATTTTATAAATCTATATGAGCGCGCGCTCACACACACACGCACGCACGCGCGCGCACACACACACACACACACACACACACAAGCACACGCATACACGCGCGCAAGCACACACACACACACACACACACACACACACACACACACACACACACACACACAGCAAACACGAACACGCACACACGCACACACAAAAGCGCACGCATACACGCACGCGAGCACACACACACACACACACACACACACACACACGAAAGCGCACGCATACACGCGCGCGCACACACACACACACACACACACACACACACACACACACACACACACACACACACACACACACACACACACACACACACACACACACACACACATACACACACAAGGTGATTAGTACTGTGTTAATTTTTTTAGTACAAACAATGCAAAGTAGAAAATTACTTTTAAAGTATGTTTTTCTCAATTTGCCTTCAAACAATCTTTGATTGACTTTTCAAAAATATCGCTTTTTTATTAACAATATTTAAATTTTCTCAATTTTTGAACCAGCAACCGTTACTTGCTATTATTCTTTGAGCACATTTTAAATATAAATACAACCATTTCCGTGTTTACAAGTAGTGATGTCAGTGTATTTATTGAGTTTCAAACAAAAATATTGGCTTTTTTGGAAAATTTTATGAAATAAATCAATACAATGTTCGGATTTTTACGCAATGTCAACAAATTTGTCCTTGTAATAAGCTTAAATTTGATGTAAGATACTTGAAATTGTACCTCCTAGAGGGCACGCAGAAAGAAAAAACATAATTTTTGTATATTACAACTTATGATTTTATTTTATTAAACAATTTTATCGCTACAAAAAACAAAATAAAGGAAAATCACTAAACTAAATTAAAAAAAAAATTTTCAAATTTTGAATTAAATTTTTTTTATCGTAAGTTATTTTTGTATTTTTAATAAGTGGGAAAAATTTCCGATATTTAAACTGTTACTTGAACATTCACTTGAATATTCAGTCAACCCCTAGTCCCAGTTGTCGACACAGATTGTCCACGACGCCACACTGTGGGGGTCGGAGGGTCGGGGCAGGCCATCTGCCGTTAAACTACTCGCTAACTCGGTTACTGTACATAACTGGTGTTTTATTTTGTCGAGTCAAACGCATTTTATATACACTTCAATTTTGTACTGTGAATGGAGCGGGAGGGGAGGGGAATTCAATTTATAACTCATTTCGCGAAGCACGGCGAAATATTGTTTAGAAAGATTATTAAATGACAATAGTGAAGATAATGCAATTTTTTCTTCCCCTCCTCGGCAGCGCCCGACAATAGTGAAACGGTTTTTAATATTCATCCGCCTATAATGACGACTGATAACAGGTCGACGTAGAAACAAGGTAGCGCGTGTGTTCGTCTGTTTGTCTGTCGGTAAGGCACTCGTAAAATATCATTTAAAATTTTTGTTAAGAAAATGTGTTTGTAGCAGTCCAAATATAGAGGTTGAAGAAAACAAATATTTAGGGGTATTTAAATATAGAATCGTAAAAGTAACTTTTGTGTTCTTATTTATTTAGGATGAGGTATTATTTGAAACTAGAAATAATAATGATCCCGGATATATATACGCATACAGGAGAAAGATGCTCGGTTGGAAGGTCCCAGAGAATGAAATCCCAAAGAGAGCAGGGGTAAAATGGACGGAGGAGCGGAAGAGGATCCATGGGGACAGGATGAGGGAGGTGTGGAGGATTAGAAGGAACAAGACATGAGTCAGAGTGCTTTGCGTGATCCAACAGGGTCTATGCGCAGATAATAATAATAATAATAATAATATATATTTATTTATTTATTTATATATAGGCTATAAAGAGAGAAAGAGAGAGAGAGTTTAAAGAAAACAAATAATATATATATATATATATATATATATATATATATATATATATATATATATCGCCTCCCTAAATGTAAGTATGAGTGTAATTGTGTTAAAGTTGTAAGTGTAGTGTTTGTGTAAGTGTAAGTGTGTGTTACACTCGGGTACCGCGAGGGATCTAAATCCTCTCAATAGGTGCAGCTAGTCTGTATAAAATCTTAAAGGTAATTTTTTGTGTTTTTATTTGTTTAGGATGAGGTATTATCTGAAACTAGAAGTGATAGACTGTCAACCTTGGAGACTGCAAATCATTGCTAGACTTTATTTTAGATTTTAGTTTAGAAAAAGTATTAATGTAACAATTATTATTACTACCATTATAATCTACTGTTTTTGTAAAACTTTGTTTCCCATTGTATGGAATTGTAAACCGCAAAAAAACATTTTGATATTGATCAGCTACCACAGAATCGGTCCCTGCTTCCGGTAGAATGGGACAATATAAGATACGGCTCATGGTGTGATAATGGCAGAGTAAGGCGGAAACCGGCTGTCATAGCCATAAGATACAATGTATTGCACGACTGTATTGAGTACTTTTGTTACACCCTGTATAGCCTAACCGCAGCCTATATAGGCCTACCTCCCGTGCGTTTTGAAACGTTTAAAAACATGGTAGAAATTTTCTCACATTTGAACTGCTATGAATGAAACTTTAGATAAAACTTAGCCAGTGGAAATGATCTGTTGAATCAACCTGACTTTTAAATCAGTTGTTATGGGGGTGGTTTTAGAAAAAACTATATTCAATATGCTCGACTGTATAGGCGCTCTGAAGTTTGCAATTTTGATCCGATTTGATTCGCACTTGGTTCAAAAATTGATTTTGATTGGCCTTTTATTATAACTTGGACAAGTGTGTTAGCCAGAAAAAAAATCAGATTAAAGGATTCATTAATCACTGACTAAATCAACTCGTGCAAACTTTACAAAGAAAAGTATTAATGCAGTGCCCGTGTTTCTTAACTGAGAATTATTCCTTGTAGGAATAAAGTGTACATTTGCATGACATTGGATGCTAGATTAAACTGGAAGGCACACATTAAAGAAGAAGAAAGAAGAACCTGATGTTAGGTATAGAAAAATGTACTGGCTCCTCGGTAGAAGATCACAATTAGACACAATAAACTGCTCTTGTATAAACAAGTACTAAGACCGGTGTGGAAGTACGGTTTGCAGTTACGGGGCTGCACCAAAGTGTCCGACATCCCAGAACAAATTATTGCGGACAGCTATCGGCGCACCGTGGTACGTCAGGAACGCAATATTCACAGAGATCTTGGCATAGAAACTGTTGAAGAAGTGGTAAGGTCTAGTGCAGCTGGGCACAAAAAGAGGCTTCTAAACCACGTCAACACAGAGATGCAGAAGCTCAACAGCAGTGACACTGTGTGGAGGCTTAAAAGAAAGAAAGATGCCGTTGGACTTTGTACAGGGATGAAGTTATTCAGAGGAATACGTTTTTTTCTTAATGTTATTATATTTCAATGAGCACTACTGGATACGTTTATTCTTTATTGTAGCTATAAAAAATATATATAAAAAATTAAACACTGTCATTAAAAATAATAATAATAAAATCCTTATTTTTTAAAAATCCGTTTTTCCATTGTTACAGCGATAAGTGCTGCATGATTTAGATTTTAATCTTTCAAAATTTCATTGAGACACAAACATAATCAGGTTAAGTCACTTCCACGGACCTCGGAATTGAAGTACCAAAAAAATATTAAAACTATAATATATTTTTTGTTTGTTATTTTAAGGCGAAAAGCACATTGAGGCTATTATCGCCTCCCTAAATGTAAGTGTGAGTGTAAAGTGTTAGAGTCGTAAGTGTAGTGTTGTAAGTGTAAGTGTGTGTTAGACTCGGGTACCGCAAGGGACATCTAAATCCTCTCAGTAAGGTGCAGCTAGTCTGCACTTTCCTGGGGAACTATGGGGAACTATAATATATATATATATATATATATATATATATATATATATATATGTGTGTGTGTATATATATATATATATATATATATATATATATATATATATATATTATTATTATTATTTGCGTATAGACCCTGTTGGATCACGCAAAGCACTCCGACTCATGTCTTGTTCCTTCTAATCCTCCACACCTCCCTCATCCTGTCCCCATGGATCCTCTTCCGCTCCTCCGTCCATTTTACCCCTGCTCTCTTTGGGATTTCATTCTCTGGGACCTTCCAACCGAGCATCTTTCTCCTGTATGCGTTCCTGTCTTCAACGTCTGTTGAGTCTATTTCTGCATCATGTAGGTCTATTCTGACTTGCGCGATCCACGACGTTGTTGATTTGACTCCTTGTATATACTTAAAAATTCTGTTGGCAAGTCTCGATGTTGGGAGTCTACTGATGTGTCCATAGAACCGAAGCATCCTTCTTCTGATATCTGCTGCCAGGTTCGATATCTTCTCTGTGGTCTTCCGGGATTGCAACCTGTATCCATCTTCTGTTAATCTTGGGCCAAGGATCTTCCTCAAGATTTTGCGTTCTTCCTTCAAAATACCCTCCATGGTAGCTTTTGTGTGGAGTGCTAGCGTCTCGCTTGCATATAATACCTCCGGTTTTATGACTGTGTTGTAGTGTATAATTTTTGTATGCGTCGACATACATCTCTTATTGTAGATATCACGCGTTATACCAAGAGCCCTCTTCATTCTCAGTAGCCGAACCCTTTGAGCAGCCTTCTCGCCACCTGTGAGTTCAAGAATTTCTCCCAGATATTTGAAGTGCTTGACTCTGTTTATCGTACCATATTTTGTGTTTAGTTCTTGAATATTTAATTTTGAACAGAAGGATTCGGTTCTTTTATATATATATATATATATATATTTCCTTCATATTTGCAGTCTAAATGAATAAATACAAAACGAAGGAACCACTTACTACCCGAAAATTCAGGTTTAGGAAATTGTCATCAAATCAGCTTGGCGCATTATGAATAAAAGAAAAATACGGGTGTGTAGCCCATCAAAGACCCCAAAACAAACCTTGACCGCCATAATTCCACAAACTCAGTGCCGCTTAACGCCAATTTGGGTTCCGCACACTTTGCCATTATGTCGGCACTATTTTTTTGAGGCGTAAAATCCGTAAACACAGTTCCTCTCTTCCAATTGGCGGTAATGCGTTAATACGTGTTAGGCCTAAGTAGGGAATAGGGTCATCTTGGGATTTGTGCTGCGTGTTTGTGTGTACCTTAGCTTAGAGGCTTAACTGCACAATGCTGTTGTACAAACACGGACACGGCACTTTGTAACTTAAGAAGCCTTTGTAAGCCTATACACCGGCTGACCGGGCCCTGATTGTATCTACTTTGTAAAAGAATAAAAGACGGTCACTGTAGCCTTAGTACGACAATACTATAGTATAATATTCCCGGCTTATGTTTGTAGTCTATTGTGCATAAAATCTTTGCCACATAATGCTTGTATCGAAAACATATAGCCTACTTTCCTTTCCCGCTATTATTTACGGGATAAGTATTGTCTCAGAAATTTGATATGACTGATTTTGTAAAAAAAAGTAACTTAAATAGGTAATTAATTGGTATTAGTGCACTGTAGGGACTTTTGTAAAAATCATTATTTCATTCACTATTTAAAAAAATTTTGTTTATTATTAAGGGATTTTACTTTGCCCGAATGTACTTGCATGTTCACTTTACGTGGATTTGCCTGTATGTTTACTTTGCCCGAATGTAATTGCACATTCACGTTACATGGATTTGCCTGTATGTTTACTTTGCCCGAATGTAACTGCATATTCACGTTACATAGATTTGCCTGTATGTTTACTTTGCCCGAATGTAACTGCATATTCACGTTACATGGATTTGCCTGTATGTTTACTTTGCCCGAATGTAATTGCATATTCACTTTACATGGATTTGCCTGTATGTTTACTTTGCCCGAATGTAATTGCATATTCACTTTACATGGATTTGCCTGTATGTTTACTTTGCCCGAATGTAATTGCATATTAACGTTACATGGATTTGCCTGTATGTTTACTTTGCCCGAATGTACTTGCATGTTCACGTTACATGGATTTGCCTGTATGTTTACTTTGCCCGAATGCAATTGCATGTTCACTTTACATGGATTTGCCTGTATGTTTACTTTGCCCGAATGTAATTGCATATTAACGTTACATGGATTTGCCTGTATGTTTACTTTGCCCGAATGTACTTGCATGTTCACGTTACATGGATTTGCCTGTATGTTTACTTTGCCCGAATGCAATTGCATGTTCACTTTACATGGATTTGCCTGTATGTTTACTTTGCCCGAATGTACTTGCATGTTCACGTTACATGGATTTGCCTGTATGTTTACTTTGTAAGATAAATTTGCTTCACCAGATTAATAAGGACTTTATAATAAATCAGTTTTTATAGCGGAAGTTCTTGTTCTGAAAACATCGTTCGAAAAAATTGTTGCCGTTAATTGTGAACTTTGCTATTTGCTCGTACGTAAATACTAAGTTAAAAGCCCGACAGCCGAGTAGAGTTAGGTTAAACATGCAACAACCCGAGTCGAGTTAGTTATGGAGTTATATTTAAAAAAGAGAAAAAATATATTCAATATTAATTACACACATTGTTAATTACAACGTGCTGTTGTAAACACATATCTCACTTTCGTACGGTAGTCATTTTGAGGTTATGTCTGGCACTTTTTGGTAACTTCCCGTTGTTTCCGCACTTTTATATTTTGAATTATTAATATTGGGCACATTTTTGAAGCGTTTCAGTGCAAAAATCACGAAAATTAACAGAAGTACTTAACTGCATTTTTACTGTAAGCCAAGTTTTAAGCATTTTAATAAAATTTGATTTAAATATAGTCCTAAGGGTCCACACAATGTGTTGCTATTTACATTGCTGTTTTATAAATCCCGTATTTCAAAATTAGTATACTGATATTCTTATATAAGTCAAGCCCGTGTACAAAATTTATAGAAGCAGTTAGAGGAATGAAGAGACAGTGTAGGACTTAAGGATCGAAAGCCTTTCCTTTCGCCCAAAATCTGCATCTACAGTTCTCCCAAGCATGTCTCCCAATCAATGCAGACATTCCCCAAGAGTGACTGGATTCCTGACTGATCACCGGCCGTTCCACACAAAATGGGATTTTACTGCCAAATAGTCAACGACAGAAACGTGGCGCTACCGAGGAAACAACTTTTAACTGTCCCGATTTGGATTGGGAACGATTTGAATTTGGACGTTCTATGGAGCTGAAGACGGCAGAAGAAACGGTTCTTTGAAAATTTAAAGTTCGACTGGGGAGGCTGAACTTGTGAACGAGGGTGCTTTTGTAATAAAAAAAGTTACGGATTAAGAAAACCAGAGATGGAAGTCAACTGTAACGATCGTTGTAGATTTTCAAATTTATAGCTTACAAAATCTAATTTTTTATTGACTAATATTTTGAACACGTAGCCTATCATGTTTTAGAGCTGCTTGTAATGGATTTTGCGCGTCGTGTAACACGTGTACAAATTTATATTGGTGCAGTAAAAAATCAATTGTTCAATATTAATTCATAACGATCAGCTGATTTCATTGATCAGCTGATAGGCTATGTAAGTTTTAGGTTATGTTGTTGAAACTAGCAAGATCATTTGTTTTATAATAATTTGTAACGTTCAGCTGATTTCATTGATCAGCTGATAGGCTATGTAAGTTTTAGGTTATGTTGTTAAAAACTAGCTATTTTAATTTGTCGTGTTTTCGAATAAATTATCGCAATCAAAATAAAAAGGAATAAAAATTATGGTACATTATTTTAATTTTTTTTCGTTCAATAGCAGAAATTTATATTTTATGCTATGCAATTGGACTTGTGAGAAATTTAGTGCGGCTTGTTGAACCTACCGAATGTTGGTTTTAGAGGGTTGTTTAGGTTGATGAATCTGTCCGTACAGGTCTTATGTCTGCAAAAACTCAATTATACAACAACCGTAATTAAAAATTGGATAAGTTGGTTCAGCTAATTTGTTTGTTTGTAGTTTCGGAAATAGACGCCCAAAAACCCATTTTAAAGGAAATAAATCAATGCAATCGACTATATTTTTCATACTCCCAAAATATATTCCCCCCACAAAAAAAAAACAACCAAGTTAAAGGTTTTGAAAAACTGAAAAAACTGTTCCTCAATGTTGATTCATTAGCTTATGTTAAAACTTGATTCATACATAACGATCCTTAAGTCAGTTCAACTATTCTGTGATATCTTTACGGTTCCGAAAAACGAACCTTGACCGCAATATGCTTCGATCTGTCCCAGTATCGTAAATCACTTTTATTAAAAAATTGATACATAAATAAGAGTTATAATTTTTAATATATTACGTTTGGGCGAAACATACGATAAACCGATTTCGAGAAACAGGAAGTCCGATTTTTGTTGTTTTTTGTCGACAGACTCCAAAGCGGAACAGGGGAAATAATCTAAAATGAAAAAGATTGAGTAATGTTTTGAAAACATTTAATTCAACAGCTCTGATAAAATGTTTTAGCTCACATTTTTTTTAAAAACAGCTGACTGTTTCCTGTCCAAATGAACAGTTCAACGGTATCGTACTGTGTTTATTTAAATCCATTTTGTGACTTACAAAGAATGTTGGCCAGGTTCAAACCCACTCACCCCTAAGTTGTTTATTGGACTAGAAGGGTTGTTTATTTACTGTCACAGCCTCCACAATACGTCTGTTCCTATCTCCGTTACTGCTATTATTGTACGGAAGGTAAGGAGCTAAGGACACATTCTTCTCTGAACTGGTTCGACGTGCAAATTGGTTGAGCTGTTGAGAAAATCCAATCTGAAGGGAAACGCCATTGTAAAGATACTCCGTCAACACAGGGGGTGATTTAAATGTGTTCAGAAAACACGGCCGCCATCTTGCGAACAACCTATTTTCCCGTTTGTAGTGATTTTCACACAAGAAACGAATAATAGCGGCGTGCTGACATCGAGAAGCAAATTTTTGAAAATATTATTTTACCATCGTAATCGAGATATGCGTTAATTAGCATTTTCAAATTACATAGGAAATAAAAACTGAACCCTGAACGACGTTAAGTTAACAATTGGTTACTGTAGTAGCCTTACAATTAGAATTTGAGAACATTGTAAAATAGGTTATGAATTTGATAAGATTTGAAATTGAAACCATTTTGAAACTTTTCACCGGACATTCTGGGTAAAGAACATGTTCAAATTATTAACAAAATCAATTTTTGTGTCATCAGAACAGCAAAACCTATAACCATAATTTTCACACACATACACATAGAGACTTTTCAGAAAAATTGTATTGAATAAATTTAGTACAAATATAAAAAACAGAAATTACGATATCTTTATGGTACAGAAAATTCTAATTCAATAGCTTTTAACAAAACAACGGGTACTAGACTGTAGGACAATTAACATTGGGTTATTTTATCAAAATAATCTGATAAAATTTATCAAAATTTAAAAATTAATTACCGTAAACAACAGTAAACTCAAGTTAGCGTAAACAAAGTAAACTCGCGTTAGCGTAAACAAAAATAAACTCTTGTTAGCGTAAACAAAATTAAACTCGCGTTTATCGTAAACAAAAGTAAACGCAAGTTAACGTAAACAAAAGTAAACTCGCGTTAGCGTAAACAAAAGTAAACTCTTGTTAGCGTAAACAAAATTAAACTCGGGTTAGCGTAAACAAAAGTAAACGCAGGTTAACGTAAACAAAAGTAAACTCAAGTTAGCGTAAACAAAAATAAACTCTTGTTAGCGTAAACAAAAGTAAACTCTCGTTAGCGTAAACAAATATAAACTCGCGTTAGCGTAAAAAAACTCGCGTTAGCGTAAAAAGTGAAAACTCAAGTTAGCGTAAACAAAAGTAAACTCGCGTTAGCGTAAACAAAAGTAAACTCGCGTTAGCGTAAACAAAAGTAAACTCGTGTTAGCGTAAACAAATATGAACTAGCGTTAGCGTAAAAAAAAGTAAACTAGCGTTAGAGTAAAAAAGTAAATTCGCGTTAGTGTAAACAAAAATAAATTCGCGTCAGCGTAAACAAAAGTAAATTCAAGTTAGTGTAAACAAAAATAAATTCGCGTTAGTGTAAACAAATGTATACTCAAGTTAGTGTAAACAAAGGTAAAGTAGCGTTAATGTAAACAAAAGTAAATTCGCGTTAGTGTAAACAAAAATAAATTCGCGTCAGCGTAAACAAAAGTAAATTCAAGTTAGTGTAAACAAAAATAAATTCGCGTTAGTGTAAACAAATGTATACTCAAGTTAGTGTAAACAAAGGTAAAGTAGCGTTAATGTAAACAAAAGTAAACTCGCATTCGTGTAAACAAATATAAACTAACGTTAGCGTAAACAAAAGTAAATTAGCGTTAGCGTAAACAAAAGTAAATTCGCGTTAGTGTAAACAAAAATAAATTCGCGTTAGTGTAAACAAATGTAAACTCAAGTTAGTATAAACAAAGGTAAACTCGTGTTAATGTAAACAAAAGTAAACTCGCCCTAGCGTAAACAAAAGTAAACATAAGTTTGCGTAAACAAATGTAACTTCAAGTTAGCGTAAACAAAAGTAAACTTGCGTTAGTGTAAACAAATGTAACTTCAAGTTAGCATAAACAAAAGTAAACTTGCGTTAGCGTAAACAAAAGTAAACTCGCGTTAGCGTAAACAAAAGTAAACTCACGTTAGCGTGAACAAAAGTAAACTCACGTTAGAGTAAACAAATGTAGATTTATGTTAGCGTAAACAAATGTTAATTCAAGTTATCGTAAACAAAAGAAATTTACTGTTCAAGGTTAAATCGAAAACTCTAATAGCAGTATGACTGTAACACCGTCAATTTTAAATTTTGTAATTTTGAACGGGCGAAAGTTAAAATATATAAATTTTAAAATATTTTTGAGAAATTAGGACCATTTTCTTGAATTTTAGTGTTAGTAAATTTGCTTAGTGTTTTTGCATCAATATTTGTCTCGGCGAATTTCTATTGAAAAATAAGCTATCGGAGAGACATACGGTAAAACCCAGACCAGGCACCTTGAAATGACCTCTAACATCACTTTTCAAAAGGTCGTTAAAATTTACACGCGCGCTATATTGATTCAAACTTGTCACAAAAATTGATTTTAACTGGATAGCCTAATCAAGTTTGTTAATTCGCAAAATCCGTTAAATTTTTTTTTATTAAATTTTCAAAATCCGTTGAAATTAAGAAATTTAATTTGACAGCGGTCAGGTTGCATTTTTATATTTTCAATGTAATTTGAAAGTTTAAAATACTAATGATGGAAATACTAATGGGAATTCGCTTCTATCACGTCAGCGAGACAGCTGCGTGCCGCGATTACTTATAAATTTTAAAAAATCCTTAATGTAAACTTTAGTAAGTTTACAAGCATTATAACAATCTATTCGCAACCTCTACATTAATTAAAAATAATATTTTTTTTAAAGTTCTACATTTTTTCATCTTTTATATTTCTTGTGAAAACAACGTTAAACTTACAAACAATCCCCAACGTGAGTTCTACAGCTCAATATCGGTGTTCATTCCGACCACTAAAGTTCTTTCAATAATTTATTTCCCAAAAGAAATTCGTTGCCAATAACTTTTACAGACCCCAACAAAACAAAGCTATCCCTTAATTCCCCTCCACGGGTGTTTAGCTCTGTATAACTGTTGTTATTAGGATATTGTGAAGCCGGGGAAAGGAGGCTAGAGGAGGGGTAATACGATTTTACTGAATGCATCTTCATTACCGCGTCGCAGGAAAACTCGATTTGTTGGCGGCAAATCACCCAGCTTTATCGTCCACTTAAACCTGAGACAGCGTTTCTTCTTTTTCTTCTTTAATTTCTAACAAGTCACGGCCTTGATCGTGGCGCTTAAAGATACTGCAGATTCTCTTACTGTGTGTGTCTATACGTTGCGAATGTTTGCAATGATCGCGTCTTGGATTTTGTGGCAATACCACTTATTCATGTTGGACCTCATTTTCCAAGTATCTTTCCTTGTAGCAAGACTATCAGTTTTCTTTTTGCATTGCCAAAGTATTACAGTTCCAGCACATTACTTCCAGGTCTTTCTTAACTCTTTCTAAAACGTTGGTCACACGTCACGTGAGGTCCAGGGGATTTCAAAATCCTTCCATATCACCAATTCTCCAATTTGTATGGTCTCATTCAAAACTAGACAACATAAAAGTGACGCAACACCACAGGAGGCTTTCCTTATTATTTCCTGAACGTTCTTCCAGTTCTTATTCATGATGAAGCTCTGGAACTGTTTTCCCCGGAAGTAATACTGGAGGATCTAAAACTGAAATTTCATTTACAAGAGAACATTTCCATGACTAACACTCCATAACGTGCTTATGTGGGTCATTAAGGCGATGCAAGACTTAAGAGATTTTACTCCCTTATACCGATGACCATATTCTTCATTTGGCTCATCCACTTTTAAGGCTGATTTCGTAACTACAGCCTTCTTTTGTTGGCTCATTCATCCGAAGCTCTTCACCAATCTATTCTCTGTTTCAAACAGGGTGTACCACGAGGTACGTTTACCTTGAAATCGGTTTATTTTAGGGGGTTACTTTCCCCTATCTGGTTTTTGGTCCGCCCCGGGTATTCGATTCCCGGTACCGCTCATATCTGAGAGGCTTTCCCCTATCCGCCACCTGGGGAGGCGTCCGATATGGGACCAGCATCCCACACGGATATTGTACACTAATTTCAAAAAATGTTTATCGTAAGAACATAAATCCTCCAAGAATGTGTTGGACTTACATCGGGTATCCAAAGACTTACTAAGACTCAACAGACTTAAGTTGTGAATTTTTATTGAAAAATGAATTATTAGAGCAATCAAGAAAAATCCAGACCAGTCGTTGGTGTAGAATATATTTTACACTCTACAAATCTGAAAACATAAGGTCTAATAGGCAGTGGAAAATTTTAATGAATGTAATCACCTAAACTGCTGATTTTGCACTACAGCTGTTCATTCGACAATAGAATTTTTACTTTGCAAATGCATTTTCGTTTATAATGAAAGTAAACAAGAACAAATAATAAATCATTAAAAATTGAATTTCGATTGTTAATATCGAAACATTTATTTGTTTGACAAGTTTTTGTACGGCTTTTAAAATTAAGAAAAAGGATATTGCACGTTAATTTCGGTTGAAGGCACAAGAGGATTTATAAGTTTGTTGATGACATTTAGTATTTCTGTAACGAGTATTAAGGAACTATATGTTATATAAGGGGCACGTAATGATATCTATCGAATCTTTAACGACCACTGAAGACATTGTAATGATTTCATAACAAATTGTTAGTGATTGTAACTGTTTATATAAGATCTATGACTATCTGGTCTGAGTGTGTGACTTTACGATTTTTAAGCGAATAACTGTATTAATAATCTTCCGAAAAGCTCAAAGCTAACTTTAACAAGTTCCACGAACCACCTGAAGACTTTAACAATCACCGGAGCACGTAAAGTATACTGGATGGATGAATACAAGCAGTCAAACAATAGAGCAGGCGACAATTAGCCTGGTTGCATGTGTTGCTCTAGCGCCCCCTCTACAACATCCCTTACACACAATAGAGTCAAGCACAACCCCAAACAAACCCCAACACCTCTACAATGGTTGGCTGATCCCTGGGGATTTCCTGTAAACAAAATTCACAAATGATTATGATACGATTTTAGTCCCACTCTAACAGCGAAGCCAAGGCATTATAAACTTAGTATACAACCATGCTCGCTGCGCTAAGCTCAAGGTCACAGCTCTGACGTAGCATAACCTTCAAAGCAATCTGTTTGCCAAGATATAACGCAACCCTATTCCTGTAGCACTGTGTGTTACGCTGAGTTGCTTTCTGAGTTATTTCGCTACAATATAACCCTGCCATTTCAGCAGTCCAACCCCGTTCAATGCGCTCGTTATCGCCCTGCAACCATAAAGTTTTTTTATTACTAATTACGTTAAAAGCTGTAAATTTACATTTCTGTTACGAACAAATTAAACGTAAGTGGTGAAAAAGATAATTACTTGTTCCACATTGGTGAAATGTTTGCACAATCGATCTTAAATTCACCACGAGATATTTCCCCGCAGGGGGTGTAGACTGGCTGCACCTAATGAGAGGATTTAGACGTCCCTCGCGGTACCTGCGTCTAACACACACTTACAACATTATACTTACTACTTTAACACTTTACACTCACACTTACATTTAGGTAGGCGATAATAGCCTCAATGTGCTTTTCGCTTTAAAATAATAACAAAACAAAAAACAAAAAAAAAGATATTATTTGATTTAGCTTCAAAAGTTTTTTGATGGAAATAACAATATTTACAGTTTTTAATCCACTGTAGACCGTTTAAAATTTTACATATTACTTAGTTAAACTCCTCATTTACAAGCGACGTACCCAACAACTTTACGAGTAAAAGAACAAAGGTTACGAGTGTATCACTTGTAAATCATCTGTCAAGTATGAAACCGTTAATGAGTAGTGCATATCAGTAGCAGATTAAAACTGTATAAATAGCTTGATAAATAATATCACCAGTAGTTCAAAGAACTTAGTTACCTGTCTCGCCGCCGCTCACGACAGCGCTCTGACATGCTGTTATTATTTTCCGCCAGTTTAACCGGTATTTAAAATATTTAGTTAATTTGTTACCGGAACAACTCATACTGGAAATGTTGTGCTATTTCTCCGTGAAGTGGTTAAAATTATGACAGGTCTTGCCGTTCAGCCAGCATTACAGGAAATAACCATCAACTACAATTATCATTGTTAAATCAAAGGTCGCCATCTTGAAACGGGAGTTTGTGAGAAAAAATCTTATATATAACTCGTTTGTGCTTTTACAAGATACCCTGAGCCGCCTCGGTGGCCTAGTTGATAGCGTACTGGGCTATCAACCCCGAGGACCCGGGTTCGATTCCCGGACAGGGCTTGGCATTTTCATACGCTATAAATCATACCATCATCTGCATTAGCCCAAGTTTGCACAATAGTCGGACGTTAAACACCAAGAAAAAAAATACAAGGTACCCTTGTACCAAATTTTAAAACAATCGGTTAATACGTTCGCCCAAAACTGCGTAACAAAAAACACCAAATACCAAACAGTCTTGATTCACTCGTTTAATTATTGTATTTAACTTCCACAAATTTAGGGCCCTAAATGTCTAAATAATTAACAGTTTCGACGTGATACATAAGTCCAGTTATTTTTAAATACTTTTAAATAAAACAAAACTTTACAGTGTTCTGTTCTTTATTTACAATACAGTTTAATTATAAGCCGATGTATTTAGTAACTCAATGTGTCGGAACGTTGCCGCGTTCCTAAATGCCTTCAGGAATCACAGTGTTCTATCTGTATTTTCAACTTTAAAGCTAAACATCAACTTTATTTCACAAGGTCGGGCGCCCTTTGCGCACTTCCAATCATGTAAAATTAATCGAGTGGTTTTCTTAACGCCTGTGTTAAAACTTCCCCACCCTTAGCACAAGTACTTTAATTAGATTTAAGGGAACACGTGTTCAACCCCCTTCCACTCCGTCTCCTTCTGCTTCAACCCCTTCCTGCGTTGCTCTTTTAATAGTTCGCGATTTCATTCACATAAACCTGCAAAGTTTATTTTGAAAGTCGAATAAGTTTATAATGTAATAAAGTTGACCACAGGCGATATCTAGCGGTCGCTGCGGAAAGTGTTTTACAAAGAATTTCCAATATATCCATAAACACAGCTTGTGGCTCTTGCTTCTCTCTTTTGAAAATTATACTTCTAAAAGAGAAGAAAAGAACAGTGCACGCATCTAAAAATCAACCTTTGTAGAAAAACGACTTTGAAAATAGCTTAAAGTAGCTTGTTACCCAGCAAACCCGTTTCAAAATAGCTACTATACGCAGTTAGTTGGTTTTATTTTTGTTTTCCATCAAATTTGAAAAACTATGACAGCGAAAAAGAACTTTAAAAAGTGTAAAATAAAACAGTTAATAACCTCTAAGGTTTCGAATCGCACACACCACACAGGTGGTCGAGGTGGTTAAGACACCGTTCAGTCTACTTCGTCTCTGAACCTGCGCACTTCAAGTAGTTTTGTTTTCAGAAGTGGGTAAGTTAAGTATCTATGACGATCGCAGAAGGTTCCGTAGACTTTTCATGACTAAAAAGAACCTATAACCTTCTTAAGGAGCCAATAAGAGTCATTCACTTGAATTAATTAATTTTTAAGGTAAATATTGGACTACCGCCCTTGTAGACCAATCTATTTTGTCTGTAAACTCTTTATCGAGTCCATAATTTTGGAGATAATTCAGTGTGAGTAACTAACCCGCCCCCAATTGGTGACTCTTCAGTTCATTATTGAGGTGCTTGCCCTGCTAATTCCCTTTCAATTTTTCATTCTCTTGACTCCACAGAGGTCTTTCCCTCTTGATCACAGAGGTTTTGCTCCGTTTGGTTAACCCATATTTTGCATTCTTATTTATGATATTATCTACAAACAGCTAAGGAAATGAGGTCTGCTCATACAGAGTCCTGTGCATGGGTAAGGCTAAGGTACACTGGGAGGTCGTCAGGTCTCCCAAGCCTCCGTTTGATACAACAGGCAGGTGTCATTCACTCTATCAGCAAGGTTGGCTTTACACTTAGAGTTAGCCGAGATACAAAGAGTAGTGAGTGTGTGTGTGTGTGTGTGTGTGTGTGTGTGTGTGTGTGTGTGTGTGTGTGTGTGTGTGTGTGTGTGTGTGCTTTAGCGGGTGTGCTCGTGCGTGTGTGTGTGTGTGTGTGCTTTAGCGTGTGTGTGTGTGTGTGTGTGTGTGTGTGTGTGTGTGTGTGTGTGTGTGTGTGTGTGTGTGTGTGTGCTTTAGCATGCGTGCGTGCGTGCGTGCGTGTTTGTGTGTGTGTGTGCGTTTGTGTGTATATATATATATATATATATGTGTGTGTGTGTGTGTGTCTCTGTGTGTGTGTGTGTGTGCGTGCGTGCTTTAGCATGCGTGCGTGCGTGCGTGTGTGTGGGTGTGTTTGTGTGTGTGTGTGTGTGTGTGTGTGTGTGTGTGTGTGTGTGTGTGTGTGCTTTAGCATGCGTGCGTGAGTGCGTGGGTGTGTGTGTGTGTGTGTGTGTGTGTGTGTGTGTGTTTAGCGTGTGCGTGCGTGCGTGCGTGCGTGTGTGTGTGTGTGTGTTTGCTTGTGTGTGTTCGTGCGCGCGTGCTTGTGCGTGTGTGTTTGTGTGCTTATGCGTGCGTGCGTGCGTGTGTGTGTGTGTGTGCGTGCGTGTGCTTTAGCGGGTGTGCTCGTGCGTGTGTGTGTGTGTGTGTGCTTTAGCGTGCGTGTTTGTGTGTGTGTGTGTGTTTGCTTGTGTGTGTTCGTGCGCGCGTGCTTGTGTGTGTTCGTGCGCGCGTGCTTGTGCGTGTGTGTTTGTGTGCTTATGCGTGCGTGCGTGCGTGTGTGTGTGTGTGTGCGTGCGTGTGTTTTTTCCGTGAGTGCGCGTGTGCGTGCGTGCGCGCGAGCGTGCGTGCGAGTGTGTTTGTGCGTGCATGTGTGCGTGCGCGCGCGCACGTGTGTGTATGTTTTGAGTAGATGAGTGAGAGCAGCATGAGCTAGAGGTACGGTAGGTTTGCTAAGCCCATCAGCTGCTCACTGCAGCTGCCTCCGCCGGAGTCTTAGGCTAACCACTTAAAGGTACCACATCTAAGATATTTATGCAACAAAATATTTGTATGTAAATATACGAGTAACTCAGTGTTTTTACAATGCTCCCGAGAAAAATTCATAAATTACGTCGAGAGGAATTATTTAACGACGTTAATAATTTCGGCAAATCCCGATGAAATACGGAAACCGATGCTTACAAAGAAAATTCACAAATGACGTCGACATCAATTTATTTTTAATAGACTATATTTCATGGCTTTAATAATCCCGGCAAGTTGCGGTGAAATGTGGAAGCCAGCTTTCTGCGTTGACAAACATAATACAGTAGCATAAAAGAAACGTTTAGCTAAGTGAATATTTTTGTATAGAGAGAATCACAAATGTCTAAAACAAGGATATATTTAAGCTTAGGTTTTTATAATTATGATGGTGAAATATAATTATTATTTTTAAGTTGCAAGATAGAAAAACTGATTTTTTAAAGATATTATTTTTAATGCTTTTTTGAAACCGCTTAAACTGTTATTTCAGTAAAAAACTTGACAGCCCATTATCAAATTCAATTTTATTTCCGAGATTGAATCAAATCGTGTCTGTGAATTGTAAATGTTGGCACGCAAAATTTCCAGTAACCATTAAAACGTGATCTAAAAGAGAGATTGGGTCTTGGGGAACACAACCAAACCTAACATAACCTAACCAACCTAACATAGATTAATTTAACCATAATATAACCTAACATAACCTTACCTAACCTAATCTAAAGTAAACATAACCTAACCATAAATTAATCCAACCTAATACATAACCATAACCTAACCTAATAAAATCTAACTTTACCTAACCTAACCATAACATAACCTAATCCAACTTAACCTAACCTAACAAAACCATAACCTAACCTAACCATAAATTAATCCAACCTAATACAAAACCATAACGTAACCTGAACATAACCTAACCTAACATAACCTAACCAACATAACCTAGATTAATTTAACCATAATATAACCTAACATAATCTAAAGTAAACATAACCTAACCTAACCATAAATTAATCCAACCTAATACATAACCATAACGAAACCTAATAAAATCTAACTTTACCTAACCTAACCGTAACATAACCTAATCCAACTTAACCTAACCTAACAAAACCATAACCTAACCTAACCATAACCTAACCTAATCTAACGTAAATATAACCTAACCTAACCATAAATTAATCCAACCTAATACAAAACCATAACGTAACCTGAACATAACCTAACCTAATATAATATAACTTTACCTAACCTAACCATAACATAACCTAATCCAACTTAACCTAACCTAATATAACCATAACCTAACCTAATAATCAAACCTAACCTAACCATGGTTCCGGGTCTGTATCTTACAAAATGACCGCTCGAAAAGCACACTTTCAAATGAAAATTCGTTAATTGTAAATTTATTCATATATTTCGCGGTTAAACGTCTTTACTTTATAACTATTAGGCTAATGATGACGGTATCGACGAAACGCACGGAAAAGCCAACTGTGCCGGACTTGAACGTGCTTACAAGTCAGAGTTTTGGCGAACAGCCTGTTATCCTACCGACTGATCTACGCGCTTCCCTAATAGGCCTAAACTTAATTTTTAACAACAAACGTCACTGTATTGACGTCTACGTATTGTTAAGCCCCAAGCCTAAACTCACTGTTTATTGTATAAATTCATTAATAATGTTACCGTAATAATTTATTTTGTAAAATCAGTTAACTGTAACAGAACATTTGCTTCTTTGTATTGATAACATTGCAAATGGAGTTGTAGACCACTGTATAATGGCTATATAAACCCGATTTGACTTCAGCGATTCAAACAAAGCAAATTACACAGGGCATGTCGGTGACAAGCTCTATCATGCCGTAGTTATCACCGCGGGGGTGCTTTGGGGTCGATTCAACCCCCGATAGCCATGTTAATATTAATTTCAATAAAAATAACACAATCACCGGTCTTAAAGCTTTGTATTGGTTATCTGATTCTGGCACAAAGACGTGGATTGTGTTTCGTTGCCTGTGTGTGTGTGTGTGTTGGTGTAATTAGTTTTAGTTCCACATGTTGTGTTACAATAGTCGGCAGTAACTCATGTGCGTACGTTTGTAAAGAAAACTATATAAAGGTACTGTTATTTCTTATTCCCTGCCGTTGCAAGGCTAAACAATTCAAATCCTTTTTCCGTTACGTTTTCGCTAGGTTAGTTTCTCTAAGTTATTTCCTAGCAAATTTACATTGACAAAATGTGTTACTGCAGCAGTGATCTTGGTAAGACCCAGACTCAGGAAATTTAAATGAGCACCAACCTGTAGGCTATATATATATATATATATATATATATATATATATATATATATATATATATATATATATATATAGACAGCCATCATACGCACACGCACGAACGTACTCACTCACGCGTACACACACACACACACGCACGCACGCACACAAACACACACACACCATCGTAATAAGACCCAGATCCAGGAACTTGAAATGAGCACCGACCTGACTCCAGATTACATTTTGAAGGGATCGTTTATATATATATATATATATATATATATATATATATATATATATATATTAACGTGTGTGTGTGTGTGTATATATATATATATATATATATATATATATATATATATATATATATATATATATTAACAATATATATATTGTGTGTGTGTGTGTGTGTGTGTGCGTGTGCCACAAAAATCGATTATGGTAATACGGATTCAAAATGGCGTCTATTAAAATCTTTAGAAGTTCGTATTTTTTGTGTCAAATGGTTTTTACAGTCTGATTTCATCAACATAACCAGCTTTAAAACCGCATAAATTATTGCAATGAATTTTCAAAATCCGTTAAAATTAAGAAATTTAATTCGACAGCGGTCCCGGTTTATTTTCGTACTTTCAGTGCAATTTTGAATACTTGAAATGCTAATATGTGCAGACTTGAACGCTGAACACAATAGTGAAATCGTAATTTCAAAAAAAGAGTAAAAAAACAAAAAATACTTTTGGAAATCCGCTCCAATCGGTTCAGCGAGACAGCCTTGATTGTTTGACTTTTTTTGCGTTCTACGTCGGTATGCAAAGTGTATAGAAAGTTTTGTGATTATAAACAAATCGATCTTGAGGTTTTGAAGAATCTATCTGTCTTTTGTTCGGTACTGAGTCCAAAAACACTAGGTTTCACTGCTCGTCTGTGTGATTGTTATGTTTGTGTAAATACTAAGAGACTAGAATTAAGTTAAACAAGTCCGATTACGTTTTGTCTGTTTGTGTAGTTTGTCCGTCAGTGGTTAGAAATTAACCTTATCTTAATTTATGATACAAAATCTGAACTTAATAAACCAATGTTGATAAAATATAACGTTTCCAACTTTTAAACAGTATATAACGAAAATCCGATTATTAAAAGTTTTTGGCTAAACAAATTGTTTTTTGACAAATTAAATAAAATATTCGGCGAAGGGTAATTACATTTTGTACAACAATTTCATTCAAATCTGTCAAAGTTTAGTCTTAAAAAAAATCAAAAATTAAATAATCTAAACAAAGCTACGTCTACAAACAAAGCTACGTCTACAAACAAAGCTACGTCTACAAACAAAGCTACGTCTACAAACAAAGCTACGTCTACAAACAAAGCTACGTCTACAAACAAAGCTACGTCTACAAACAAAGCTACGTCTACAAACAAAGCTACGTCTACAAACAAAGCTACGTCTACAAACAAAGCTACGTCTACAAACAAAGCTACGTCTACAAACAAAGCTACGTCTACAAACAAAGCTACGTCTACAAACAAAGCTACGTCTACAAACAAAGCTACGTCTACAAACAAAGCTACGTCTACAAACAAAGCTACGTCTACAAACAAAGCTACGTCTACAAACAAAGCTACGTCTACAAGCAAAGCTACGTCTACAAACAAAGCTACGTCTACAAACAAAGCTACGTCTACAAGCAAAGCTACGTCTACAAACAAAGTTACGTCTACAAACAAAGCTACGTCTACAAACAAAGCTACGTCTACAAACAAAGCTACGTCTACAAACAAAGCTACGTCTACAAACAAAGCTACGTCTACAAACAAAGTTACGTAACGTTGAACCACCGCCTCCAATACGTGCTCCTTTCGCCAAGACCTACACAATTTAAAAGAAAAATAAACTTAATTTAAAATCACTGCTTTCGTGGGCAACTAGATTTTTACCTGAACAAGAGGGTTGATTTAAGATATAATCTAACTGGAAGGGTAGATCTGGGGTTGATACCGTGTTGTTACCCCCGCGTGATTATTGGGCAATAACACAGCTGCTGCGGTAGGGTAATTTTGATAGTTTACAGCGGCCGAAGGCAAAATTTAGAATTATAAAAAGCGCAAACATTGCAAAATCGTACCAGTTTAATTATTTTAATGAAACTACGTAAAACAGTTGATAAAAACGTAAAGTCTGTTTGATGCTCACAACGGGTTTAAAGATTGTCCGCACTTTTTCATCGCACACGGATATCCACTCGACTCGTCGTACGGGATTTGGAACAATCAGCTTGAACAAATCTGACGTCCGTCGGGGTTTATTTTCTAACTGTAACAACTTTCATATTTGACCGGAGTATTAGAAGAATCTGATTAATCAATTTTGTTGTAAATACTTGCGGCTGTTTTTACAGCCTTGATATAACTTTTACTTCCTCTAAATGATCAAGTTTGACCGTATTTTCAGCAACACCGGCGACCTGCAGAACCGATCCGAAGATCTCACCAAGTCATTCAATCGGTAGTAAAAACAGGCGGTGTGCACAAAACGCAGGAACTTATAACTCGTGCATGGGAAACAACAGGAAGCCCCCTTCCTTCGTTGAACAACGAAGGATGTTCAACGTGTTACCCGAGCCTGTCGGTCAGGACATGTGTATTCATTCAGTGTATGTTTTTATAGTGTTTTACAGGCGTTTAGAACACGATTTTTGGTCAAACTGAGTCCTATACGTTATATTTATTCATTTATAAATATAAATACTTTTTTTTTATCGACATCAATATAATTACATTTTTTTTATCGACATCAATATAATTACATTTTTTTTATCGACATCAATATAATTACATTTTTTTATCGACATCAATATAATTACATTTTTTTATCGACATCAATATAATTACATTTTTTTAATCAACATCAATATAATTACATTTTTTATCGACATCAATATAATTACATTTTTTTAATCGACATCAATATAATTACATTTTTTTATCGACATCAATATAATTACATTTTTTATCGACATCAATATAATTACATTTTTTTAATCGACATCAATATAATTACATTTTTTTTATCGAAATCAATATAATTACATTTTTTTAGTTCAATGATCAGAATTGTAAGGTTCAAATTTAAAATGTTTATTTTAGCAAAACAAGGTTTTACGAAATGTCTTTTGAAAAATAAAAAAAATGCAAAATGAAATTTACGTGCCAAATAATTTTGTTTAGCGTACGTTGATTTCAGAAACACACAAAGAGGACATACACTCCGGTAAATCCTACTTTTTTCGGATTCACAGAAATTAAAAATGCACGAAAATCCCGAAATCGATTTTTCCAGCACAACAACATTTATTAGAAAAGTGAGAAAGTAGATACTGAAAATATACAACCCAATTATCAGAGATAAAATTAAAAAAAAACATTTCAAATTACCAAAATTTACTTACGTTTTTTGTAAACCGACAGGGTTGGCCCGATAAGCCGGCAGAAGTGATTGCTAACATAAAACTAAACGTTTCCTATCAAAATGCGTTGTTTAGTTACGTTCGACTAATACCGTTCACTGTATATTAACATCTGAAGTCTTATTACTGCGTTCACCCTCAAGGTACATTCATCCCTTAACAAAACACCCCTAAATGACTCTACTATTAGATTATTATTTAGCAATACAGCGTTAAAATAGCAAATAATGGAGTTTTTTTCTAACGTAATAGCGTTACACTTCCCATTTGTGATTATGTGATTGTGACGGACTAACTCGATTTACACCTCCCCTTCATCCCCTACTGCTCTCATCCCTCTTTGTACCCTCGCGCCGGACCGTTGTTTTAACTTCGCGTTCATTTTGTTTGCCATTTTAAATAATAACGTAGTGTTAACGACAAATTGTTTTTAATTTGAAGGTAGTCATCACAAAAACATTACTTTTTATAAATTAGGGTAGAAAACATACCAAAACCATTATCGCGTCCGTTAGTTATTGTCAAAAAAACAAGTGTTAAAAACATCGCACAATTTTCTCAAATTTAATTCATGCTTTTATAAATCTTTAATAAACTGTATTTTTGGGCTCAGTGGTGGCACCTCAAGGTTGCAGGTTCGATATACTGCTGTAAGATTTATACTGTCCTTACACGTCGATTCTTCGTCCTCACTACTCTAACTGGACATGAGAGTATGACGTTAAGCCTAAAAAAATAGTTCATTTTAAAAAAACCAAAAATGACGAGCTACAGACACATAAACGTCGACGGATTTTATACTTGTTACAATTAATACAATTTGAATTTCTACTTTTAAATTTTGAAATTCAGAATAACTTTTTTAATTATGATCTTTGTGTAAAATAAAAATTGAAAAAAAAGATCTTGTATGATGATTTAATAAATGAGCTTCTGATTTATCAGGTTTTTCCATAACCGAATATTTCAGAGAAATAGAGTTCCATATTTTGGCTGTTTCGATAAGACTTTTATTCGAGCTGTTTTTTAAGATCTGTTATTTTAAAATCAAAAACCAATCGTAATATTGAATTTGTAACTCTTTAAAAACAACAACGCCATTTGAATACTTAGAAAGATAAATATTTAAGTATAATTATTTTTCTATTTAACATTTACACACGTTTACAAATATAGATTAGTTTACTAGCCGCCTCGGTGGCCTAGTTGATAGCGTACTAGGCTTTCATCCCGAGATCCGGGTTTGATTCCCGGCCAGGGCTTGGCATTTTCATACGCTATAAATCATCCCATCGTCTGCATTAACCCAAGTGTGCAAAAAAAAAATCTAAGCCTCATAGATACTAGTTCAGTAGCTGCGGCGCTCAATGAGTTTAACCAATCCACTGACGCGTTCACCTGGAGGCCTTCAGGGTCCCGGAAACCAAACACTCTGCCTCGTGCTAGCAAGAGTCTCACGACCGTACATCATGCGACCTCTTGCAGTTTCTTCTTCCTTACTGCACAGCTTACACAAGGTTTCTTAATGGTACATTCCAAATCCTTTTCTGACGCACCCTCAGACTACAATTTCCCGTAATGTCACTGGGCGTTTTTGAGTTATCCTCGACCTAGAAGAACCTTTTTCAGACGCTTTCTGTGGTAATACCCTTTAAGTATATACCGCTTACATTTCTTGGTGTTACAATAGTGTGCACAATAGTCGGACGTTAAACTCCGAAAAAAAAGATTAGTTTACTTGTAGACAGTGGGCATAAAGCACTTGAGTAGAATGACAATTGCTAAATTGTAAATAATAAACTGAAATAATAAACATGAATCGATAGGCGACCGATTGTGTTACGCTTAAAGTGAAATACAGATTTGTTTTTTTCTATTTGCATCTGTAGCTGTGCAATCTGTAAAACAACACAAAGAATCACCCCCGAATGGTCCAAAGGGTTTTGAAGGGGTTGATTTAATCACGTGTGACGCCGCCCCCCGACCCCGCGCTATACAGAACCGAAAAGTAATTTTCCTGTCACAAATTTATATAAAATGTTTAATATTGAAAAATATTGAAAAAAAATCTCTTTGTGACGCCGTTCCGATGTTTATTAAAGGAAAAAACAAAACACGAGATTGGAGGAAAACGCACGATTTGGATTGGAAATGATATTACTGCGGGGCGACGCCCGGGTGAGCAATTGTTTCCTTGGGCCAAGTCCTTTGATTCCCGCCAAATTGATTGCGAAGTAAGTAAAATTTTAATCAAAAAGCCCTCCATCACACAGCTGCGTTTTACATGTTCCGTCGGTTCGAGTTTTAATTTATGTGTATGTAGTGGACGACCGTGCAAACATCCCCTTGAAAGTGTTTTATTTTTTAAAATTAAAATTAAATGTTATTTTGGTTAGAAAACACGACATTAATACGTTACGATTTATAAATATGCCAAGTTATGCAAACGCTATTTTTATTATTTTCGAAATGGCATCCTTTTAAATTTTAAAGTCTAGTGTTTTTGAAACCGTAAATATTAAAAAACTTTTATTTATTAATGACGAAAAAAATAATTAAAAAAAAAATGTCTGTAGCTTATCGTTAAAAAAACCTAAACCGTAAAAAAGATAAGAATTTTTCTCAAGTAGGCTACACACAAAACATTACGATACGCCTCATAGTGAGTTCTTGTTGTACAGTTTGTTGACAATAACTCTGTGAGCGGTCATTCGTGAGTTTTCAGAAAAAGAGCCAAATATAACCCGCTAGAGGACACAAATAGTATAATAGTACTTCGAAAGCCAAGAAATTATTCACAAATTTAGTGTAGTTTTAAGCACACTTAACAAATATTATTTATCCAAGTATTGTAGTCTACTTTTCTGCATGCCATTTTATTGAATCATTTTATCACGTGGGTATATTTAGCAAGTGCACTATTTTTCCTTAATTTTTTTTTATTTTAAGCGAAAAGCACATTGATGCTATTATCACCTCCCTAAATGTAAGTGTGAGTGTAAAGTGTTAAAGTCGTAAGTGTAGTATTGTAAGTGTAAGTGTGTGTTTGCCCCGGGTACCGCGTGGGACGTCTAAATCTTCTCAATAGGTGCAGCTAGTCGGCACCCCCTTCAGACTAAATTTTATTTTTCCTAAAGTATTTATTTAACATTAGGTAGAGACAAAAAAGTGGCAGTGGCATGACTGCCGACAGAAGTGACTACTTCTTATCACGAGTTATGGCTGTATATTTTACACCACAAAATAAAATTTATAGTCGATTTTCAAAATCATAAGTACGTTCATTTCAGTTTAATATATTTCAAAATACAATATTATATGATTTTATGGTTTTTTGACAAGACATAGATTTTTGCTACTCGACACTAGAATAGGCTATAACTGACCATGGGAGAAGCACGGAGTCCCAAATGTATTCCTGCTACACTTAATATCTGACCCTGTGACTCATTAATTGTCATTGTAAATGCCAACTTCAATGGAAACTGCAATATTTTAATTTGAAAAGGCAGGTTGTTTGGAATTATAAGATTGTTTCAATTAAAATAATTGCAAATGTAAGCTTATAAACAATAACTTTATAATAAATAATAACTGGGATTCAGATTTTTAAAACGGGAATACATCTATGTCCATCTCAGGTAAATAAACCATGTTCATTTTAAATTTCATCTCAATCGGTCCAGTAGTTAATGTGTGATTGAATAACAAACAAAAACACACACATAAACTTTCAAATTTAAAATATTATATTAAGAAGTATAAAATATTATTAAAACGTCACTGTTGTAGCCTACAGTTAACACATATCACAAAACTAAAAACTAAATAATTCAGTTGCACTGGGTAAGTAGTATAATGGCATTTACGTAATTATTATTCACACCTACCAATATATAATAACGTATAAAACGTCACTGTTGCACAGTTAACACTTGACACAAAACTAAATAATTAAGTTGGACTGGGTAAGTAATATAATGGCGCGAACATTCAAGTTTTCACTTTAAAAATACATTTTAAAACAAAATATACATAAGAGCGTGATTTGTGACGGCAAACTGAATTTTTTTCCCGTGCAAAACATATATTCATACCCCGCCATAAGAAGTAGTCACTTCAATAAGAGCGTGATGCGTGACGGAAAAACTAAATTTTTTCCTGTGCAAAACATACATCCATACCCCGCCATAAGAAATAGTCACTTCAATAAGAGTGTGATGCGTGACGGCAAACTGAATTTTTTCCCGTGTAAAACATACATCCATACCCCGCCATAAGAAGTAGTCACTTCAATTTAAAAACCATAGACAGAGAGAACGAATTCTGAAACATCGACGGGGAACCAAGCAAAATAAACCCACGCCGTTGTCTTAGTAAAATTACTTTTTTAATTTGCAAACCCAATTAACAATCTACACGTAATCAGAGAGAAAAAGAGAGACAAAGCGGAGGGAGTGGAGAAGCGAAACGATCTGGACGCAATCTGAAAGTCTTGCTTCTAATTAAATAAAAAAACAATTTCCAGTTAAATTAGCGTCGCCGTTCAGCCAATCATTAGGCTACAATGAAAACGTAATCAAGTTGATTACTGTCGTTACGTTAACCAATTAAAAACAGCGATGGCCGCTTTAATCGCAATAAAATAACAATCCTTTTCCAATTTCTTTGCGAATGCGGATCATTTAAATTTAAAACGTTCCGGCCTTTGTCGGGAAGGTAGTTAGGCCTAACGTGCCGGCTCCCGTGCGCAGATATTAACTATTTCCAGGCGGCACAAAGACGTGGTGTGAAAGTACATGCAG
>CM040191.1:68036306-68043806 GCA_022606455.1 Callitettix versicolor
GAAAAATCGTTTTAGTTAGAAAAACGCGTCTAAGCGAGGTCATATGAATAGCCTATCTGCCAGGAAATATAATGGTAAAATAAATCCAATGTGAATGAATGATTGAGTCCTACAGCACCATGTTTCAATATAATATTAATCCTACAATAACTTTCTCGTGTTGTTTTCTAATTATTAAAGGAAATATTTCAAGCATAAAATTTCAACTGAACAAAGATCAGTAATTTTACAATAAATGGTGCAATAGTGTTAAATAAACGTAGGCCTAATTACCTAAATGTGTTCCGAACTAAACATTAATTCTGTACCAAAACAGAACAGAATTTTTTTTTTATAATTAAGTTGATAAGCGTTGTCGGTACGGTGAATAAAAAAATTATAATTGACGCACAGTGTTTCGAATACCTTTAAACTAAAAGAAATCCATTTTTTTTAAATATTTATTTTAAGGCGAAAAGCACATTGAGGCTATTATCGCCTCCCTAAGTGTAAGTGTGAGTGTAAAGTGTTAAAGTCGTAAGTGTAGTGTTGTAAGTACAAGTGTGTGTTAGACTCGGGTACCGCGAGGGACGTCTAAACCCTCTCAATAGGTGCAGCTAGTCTGCACCCCCCTGCGGGGTAAAAGAAATCCAAAATAATCATGTAATAAAATGGGACGAATCGAAGTGTTTATAAAATTGTAATGATTTACATCAAAACGTGCCTGTTTTTTCAATTTCTCTTAATTACTACAGTTTCAGACTGGCAGGTGATATGGTTATATTTATAACTTTTAATTTAGTGACTCTAATTTTGACAAGGAAAAGGAACCCAAAATCTATTTTATTGTAATGCTCTTTATAATAACAGCACGCAGCGGTCTCAATGACGTGATGGAAGCAAATGAACAAAATTATTTTTTCGTTATCTTAACTATTTTTGAAATGCCATCGCGATCAGCGTCTGCGTATATTAGCATTTTAAATTACACAGAAATTACTGAAATGAATCCTGACAGCCGTCAAACTAAATTTTGTAATTCAAAGGATTTTGAAAAATTCAAAACGCTAATTTATGCAGTTTTCCAAGCTTATTATAATGGTGTTATTAGATTTTTCAAAAAAGTTTTCAAAGATTTTAAATAGCTACCATTTTGAAACTGCTGAACGATTTTTGCTGGTTAACGAAAATGATTTTTTTTGCTAAGTTTGAATCAAAACCAGACTAAAATCGTTAAAATGAATGTGCTAAAACACACGCGCGCGCGCACACACACACACACACACACACACACACACACACACACACACACACACACAATTAGCGACCCCTTAAAAAGTAATCTAGAAGTCAGGATAGGTGCTCATTTCGCAAGAGAAATTCGCAAAAAATTAACAATACTATTATAATGTTTTTATCTTAAAGTTTTTCTGAAATTTGTTAAAGTTAAAGTTTTTTTGAAAGTTTAAAGTTAAATTTGAATGAACACACGAAAATGTACCCTTACAGCAGTCGGATACGCTTTCGAGTTTGCAACATAATTTGAACATTTCAAATGCTAATGTATATTTCGGTGTTGCTTATCTTAGTGAAATAAATTTTTCAAAAATACGAAAGAATATTGTACAAGAAGCATCTGCTAAAGCTGTTTGCCGCTGGGAAACTCGCTCGCAAAAAACATAGTTTTGCATTTTGCAAAAACATCAATATTTTCGTTAAAAGCGCAGACCAAACGAATTTACGTGATTTGTTTAAAAAAAAAACAACAGACTATTTTGGCGAACAAAAGACTTTGAACGAATCGAACAGCTGATTAAACCAGCGCCCCCGTTCATTATTTCTTCATTTCAGACAGCAAACCTTGTAATTAAAATGTTGTACCAATCAGCGGCGCCGAGGAAATGTGTTGCCGTAAATATACTTCTAAAATGGCTTCCTCGCTTAATCGTAACAATTGTCATTTAAATGTAAAACTAATTCCAAAATATAACGGGGCTGGATATTGCCTGTTAAGCGAGGAAATGAATACTTCTGAGACGAGGGAAATGAACGAAATATTTGTGCACTCAAAGCGTTGTTTGGGCGGAGGGAAATTTTGTTTTAATTTCACTATGATTCCTCTGCTTCGCTATTAACAAACTGTTAAAATGTATGCACGTTAATAAAGGCTGGCAATTATATAACGTTATTGTAGAGCCTCTTTACAGCCCTGCTTTATATGATTATGTGTAAGTATGTTTTATTTTATTTTTTATTGTACATCCAATTTACAGCCCTACAATAAATTGTATATTTATTGTCTTCAAGTTGTATTATTGTTAAATAGGCTTAGGTAAATATTTAAAGACGTTATTATATTTTCTGTATGTGTTTATTTATTTATTACTAATATTATGTTATATTCTTAACTATATTTTTTAAATGATTTTCTTGTTAATTAATTTCAAATTTATGCTACGACAATAATAACCATTACGGTTTTTTTAGGCCTAAAGGTTGGCAAAACTTATCCTTTAACCGTTTGTAAATCGTGCTTAGCAAAGGATTTAATTTAAACTATTTCGAAGTTAAAATTTCTTTTGACACACCTGAATAGAATTTTGATTCTACTTGCGTCGGATAAAACCGTCCAGCTGACGTAACTAAAGGTTGTGATTTCAGAACCGACTGCTGATTTTAAATTTCTTTTCGTTAAATTGTTATTTGTTCAAAATTATCTACCTAAATAAGTTGAATAATAGATATTTCAGCTACGATCAACATTACAGTACATAACCAAAACATTTAACGCCAACATGTTAAAAGGGTTTACAGTTAAGTATAGCTTTCATAATGCGTTTACATGTAATATTTTTAAAACGATCACATAAATACGTTTATGTACATAAATAATTTTAATCATAAATATTTCAATTATAATTAACGCAATTACAGTGCGTGCCATGTCAATGAATTTATTTTTTGTTTTAAAAATAAATATCTCTTTTAAGATATATTTTGAGCTAATTAATTTTTGAATATACACAAGATTTTAATCCAAAAATACTTGGCGTAGTAAATTATTATTTTTTCAAAAAAAAGAGCTTCTGAATATGCCATTATGGTAAGGCGTAGACCCGGGACAGTAAAATAAGCTCCGATCCTGACATCTGTTTTACTTTTTGAGTGGTTAGTGCATATTTTTTTACATTAATATTATTAAATAATAATTCTATTTGTGTACGATTCTATTTGTGTGTGTGTGTGTGAGGGGGTGGCGTGTGTGTGTGGGGGGGGGTGTGAGTGTGTGTGTGTGTGTGTGTGTGTGTGTGTGTGTGTGTGCTGTGTGTGTGTGTGTGTGTGTGTGTGTGTGTGTGTGTGTGTGTGTGTGTGTGTGTGTGTGTGTGTGTGTGTGCGTGCGCGCGTGTGTGTGTCTGTGTGTGCGCGTGTGTGTGTATGTGTCTGTGTGTGTGCGCGCGCGAGAGAAAGAGTGTGTGTGTGTGTGCGCGCGCGCGTTTGTGTATGTATGTGTGTGTATGTGTGTGTGTGTGTGTGTGTGTGTGTGTGTGTGTGTGTGTGCGCGTGTGTGTGTGTGTGTGTGTGTGTGTGTGTGTGTGTGTGTGTGTGTGTGTGTGTGTGTGTGTGTGTGTGTGTGTGTGTGTGTGTGTGTGTGTGTGTGTGTGTGTGTGTGTGTGTGTGTGTGTGTGTGTGTGTGTGTGTGTGTGTGTGTGTGTGTGTGTGTGTGTGTGTGTGTGTGTGTGTGTGTGTGTGTGTGTGTGTGTGTGTGTGTGTGTGTGTGTGTGTGTGTGTGTCTGTTTGCACTCTATTTCGCTCTGATTTTGTTCAAAATTGAAACAAAAACGATTTCGACCACAGTTTAGACATGTCAGTTAGCCAGCAAATTTCGTTCGACAGTTTTTAAATTGTAGGCCACTTCAAATCTGCCAGAAAATGCATAAGGTTTTGCTCTGCTCCGTTTTGAAAATAATTTTCCACCGTTATCATCAGCACTAAATTCTCCAATGGAAATTTAAAACGTTAATATTTGAGGATTTTAACGCGATTATAACTGTGAAATCATATTATCAAAAACGTTTAAGATTAAAAATTACTATGATATTGTATTTTGGTAATTAACTTCCCACTGTCATTGAGACAGCTGCAACCCGTGGTTAACTTTTTATTACTGAAATACAAATTAAAGACGCAATTTAATTTATCTTTTGCTGAAATCGATCTTCTGCCGCTAACTTTTAACTCACCAATTACAAAACCGCTTTGAATAAGCGGAATTTTTGAGTTTTTGGACTTACTGTTATGGCGTTATAGAGGACAGGACAAAGTTTAGCAAGAAAACGGAACAGTATTTCGTGCAATTTATACACATACAGATTCTATAAAAGCGGTATTGCGTGTAGACTAACTCGCACAAATTATACTAGCTCTCTTAGTTCCAACAACGACCGCTAGATAGAGACACGATCCAGTACAGATGTATGCTTTTTTTTATTAAAATATATTCATTTTAGACAATAAAATATAATGTATAAAATTATTTTTATGTCCTCAAAACACATAAGTGTGTGTGTGTGTGTGTGTGTGTGTGTGTGTGTGTGTGTGTGTGTATATATATATATATATATATATATATATATACACAATTAACTTCCCCTTTTTCAACTAATATGTGGCTTACATCGATTAATAAAATGCTTCACTAAACAGAATTTTTACCAGTTTCTGACACTGTACACTTAGTTTACCATCTTTCTTTGGGGGGGGGGTTGAATGTGCAATGATTTGGAACCGATTTCAAGTCATTCGGTCGGTAATTTCCGAACCAGTATTTTTGAAATTCACTTTAAAATGAAAATGTGTTTGCAATAATTTTGCCCTATTTATTTGTCATTAAAGAATAAAATACGCCACAATACTGTATCCAGCGCATTCTATTTCCATTTATTTAAAGAAACAGAGAAAACAGAAATTAATTGTAATTTGACGCAAGAGGTTCGTCATATTTTGTTTAAATTCAGTTTAAAAAAATAATAATTAATTCTGTTTAAAAATGAATAAATTTTGGCCAATCTTCTCATTTTGTCAACAACAGTTTGCGAAACAATTTTATTTAGACATTTTTTAAAACGATCCAAGAAAATCCAAGTAAACCTTACTGTCAGTTTGTGTTTTTCCGATTTTATATATTTAAAAAATTTCAAATCTAAATCGCTTTCTTCAGTCACAGGGTTTTAAATTCTACAGAATTTTCCAGGAGTTAGACAGATGAAACAGACATCCGAATTAAAGGTAAATAACAGTCTTGTTATTCTTTTTATATTCTTCTTCTTTTCTGCTAGGATTATTGTCACTATGTTTAGTATAATGATCTGCCTTTCCTAGCTTCGTCAATTCTACTTTCGTTGACGTGTTTCGGAGAACCTCCATCTTCAAAAACTATATGTAACTATAATATATATAGTTTTTGAAGAAGGAGGTTCTCCGAAACGCGTCAACGAAAGTAAAGTTGACGAAGCTAGGGCCTACTGAACATAGTGCCAGTCTTGTTATTTACACTTTACGCCTTAAAACCGACCTTATACGAAGGGCGCTGCTGTAAAACCAAATTTGTATACTGCGGATGATCTTTGCTCCGATTTTGTGGACAAAATCTATAAAACCTGTTCTTTTCTGGTTCTTAAAAAAAACTGTATTTTAGCTAAAGTCGGTAAACATTGTCGGAGCCAATTTTTTCAATAGTGTGCAAAATCTTGTGAATTTTGTAGTTTTTGGGAAAATAGAAAATGAAAACTGAGTTTTAAAAAAATACAAAATATCCAATAGCATGTACTAAATTCACTGATTAACTGAAAATCTTACAATTTTTTAGTCTTTGCATTATCAGCACACACAGACATTTGCCTCTTTTTTTACTCAATTGGATTGCAAATTTTCTACTTCGCCTACATTCAAGAAAATTTAAAGACTAATAATATCTTCTCTATATGCTGTGTATGCTGAAAAAGTAAAAACGTCTTTTTCAAAAAAAATTTAATTTTCAAAAAGGAATTTATTTATATTTTTACTAATAAAATTTTAATTATAGCCTGCACTTTAACTTGCTATTCCTTAAACATTTCCGTATTAATTAATTTATAGACTGTCGTAATAAATATACTAAAGTACTGCAGTATTTTTTTGTATATTTATTTCAACTTTTTTCTATATTTTTTTTAACAAACAAAAATGATAATGTTTTAACAGTAATAACCAAGCATTAAAAATAGAGATCGATTGAATGTAGAAGTTTCTAATTTCATTGTTAGGAGCAGCACTTGCCGAACTATCAACGTGAAAAACTGAAATATTAGAAACTCTAAAATTCTAATTTATGCAGCACATTATGCAGTATTCTATGTCAAATAATTTTAGAAAGATTTTAGAAAAATGTCGTTTGACAATAAAAAGTAAATGTCATAAATAAGGTTTATTACTTCTTTTACATTATTACTGTTCTGGTAGTTCTAATTAATAACGCTACAGCGCTTATACCGCAAGCAAGCATTGATTTACTGTATTTTATTGTAAAGCAATGCCATCTTACGAATATTGTACGAAGTAAAGTATATTACGTATACAGTATGTGCTGCCATCTCGCGACGTATTATGGAACTAACGGAAACTGATTCTTAAAGCTAGAACGCAGATAATCATATGAAGAATTAAAAACCGTTTATTGATTTACTGTACAGTATTTTCTTGCAATGTGCTGCTATCTTACGCATAAGGTATGAAGTAAAGTTCAGCCATTCTGCGGTGTGTGCTGCCATCTCACGCGACTAACGGAATGATAACCGATTACAGTATAAGTATTTTAGTAGTCAAGACTATATTGATAGTTCATTGGATTCTAATAGAAATTCGTTATTTTTTAATCACAAAACCGTACAAATTTAATTATTAACATTTAAAGTAAAGCTTAAATGTTACGAAGCTTTTTCATCTATTAGTTATTTTGAAAAATTTATTTTTAAAATACATTTATTACAACATACTTTTCAATGTAACCCTACATTTTAGACGATTAAAATAAGTCAAATTGTTTAGTCACAAGTAATGTCACAAAAATTCGAGTAAAAATATTTATTTTTGTCAAAATAAATCTGAGAATTATCCATCTATTGAAGTCGTTCAACAAATTCCAAAATTAGACCAATTTAAGGGGGGGGGGCTTCAGGGCAAATCGGATTGTTTTTGTCAGATCCGATTTATCTGATTGTATACGAGCCATGTGTGTGTTTGCTTATAACCATCTTACGTGAGAAATTTCAGTTCAATTTGATTCAAAATTGCGACTAAAATCGATTTTTCATAATAGGTTTGTTACCCAGCAAAGATGTTCAACAGTTTCAAAATAGTAACTATTTCAATTTTTTTTAAATCATAAATTTTATATCACATACAAACATTTTTAAAACTAAAATTAAGATAATTAATTTGACGGCGTTGAGGGTTCTATTAAGTAGCACAGCCCCAATATAATTT
>CM040191.1:68048806-68058806 GCA_022606455.1 Callitettix versicolor
GTGTTCTTCGATATTAATGGCATAGTGCATCATGAATTCCTACCACCAGGTGAAACGGTCAATAAGGAATACTACCTACAAGGTCAACGCCGTTTGTGTGAAGCAATCCGAAAAAACGCCCGGATCTGCGGAAAAACAATTCATGCCTTTTGCACCACGATAATGCACCAGCTCACACTTCATTGATTGTTCGTGAATTTTTTACCAAAAACAGTACTGTGACGATGCCCCAGCCTCCATATTCGCCAGTCATGGTTCCGTATGACTTTTTCCCATTTCCAAAAATAAAGAGAACCTTAAAGGGCCGTCGTTTTACAGCCGTAGATGACATTAAAAGCGCATCGCTGAAAGAACTAAAGGCTATCTCAAAGATCGAGTTTGAGAAGTGTTTCGAGGATTGGAAGAAGCGCTGGCACAAGTGCATAATCTCCAATGGGGATTATTTTGAAGGCGACAACATCAATGTAGAAGAATAAATAAATATTTTGTTAAAAAAATTTAAATTCTCGTTACTTTCTGAACACACCTTGTGTGTGTGTGTGTGTGTGTTTGTGTGTATGTATATATATATATATATATATATATATATATATAAACGAATAGACTATAAATCTCTCTCTCTCTCTCTCTCTCTCTCTCTCTCTCTCTCTCTCTCTCTCTATATATATATATATATATATATATATATATATATATATATATATATATATTTATATTTATATTTATATTTATATTTATATTTATATTTATATTTATATTTATATTTATATTTATATTTATTTATTTATTTATGTTTGGGGTAAGTGGAAGAGAGGATCTGATGGTCTTAACTTTGCCCATGAATAAATTAACTTTTCAGTACTAAATCTCTTTTTTCTACACATCTCTGTTTATCTCGACATAATCTACACTATTTATTATCAATCCATTTGTTAAGTTGCGTTTGTTACAACTGTAAGTAAAAAATTCAATTTAATTTTTAAACATGTTTCTCCCTTTCTTCCGACTACGCTTATTCAAAAGGCTGTGTTTACTTAAAACATGCATAGTGCCAAATTTCGCACGGGCGCCCTGGTTGTAATTATACTTAGACTATTAAACCCCTTCCTGCAATAAAATAATTCATATCAAAAAATTACACAGTCGAGCATGCCAAAAGGATTAGGCTATGCACTTCTGTCGGTCAGTCCCACGGCTTCCTACATTTTTTTAACCCGTAAAGCGTTTTCATTTCGGGGTTATGTTATGTTACATAACATAACAGTTATGTAACAGCTTAGTAACCATGTCGCAGCCAAAAAAACCCAATGCTGTAAATGCAAATGTTGGAACACCGAACAAAGTATCATTTACCAAAAATAATTCCATATTAAAAACAGAACGCCAAGCACTCCGAATAAACTGTTCCGTTTAATAACAGTATCATATGTTTGATTAAATGTCAATCAGCCCACCTGAGCGCGTTGCAATCGCCAATAACGCCGCCACAAAGGCTCAGGTACTTTGATGTTTGGTGGTCACGTGACGCGCACACGCCTGTTAGAGCCGCTGACTTGCTTTTCTGCCCGAGGGGGATATGGACATCCGAAATGTTTTATTGGAAAACATATCGAGTTGCAAAAGTACTGTCGAGGTTAGGTCGGTCCTTTGCACAGTCATTTCTGTTTCTATTTAGGCTAAACGCACCAACATTTTTATTGCCTGGACATACACGCAGGCTGCCAAATAAATATACTAGCATTACCCGTCGCGGCTTCGCCCACGAAACTCAAATTGTTTCAGTAATGTAATCATTTAGAAACATAAAAAAATATATTAATAAAAGCGTGATCATCTAAACTCGTGATTATTTTACAGTGAATATTCAAAAATACAGTATTATAATCTGAATATGTTGTTTTATTGTCTTCAAACGTGTTCCATTCGAATTTAAGAAAATCTGATACAAAATATTTTTCTCGAATAAAAACATTTATACCTCTTTATATTTTTGTCCTTTTAGGGGATGAATTCGGGGGGGGGGGTGCTGAATTACGTGTATCATAATTTGTGTTTTAGAATATTTTGTTTACTTTTAAGAAAAGCCGATTAAAAATATTTTTCTAGCAATGAAAACACTCTTTTTTCTCCCATTATACCTCTTTTTAGCCGCCTCCGTGGCCTAGTTGATAGCGTACTGGGCTTTCACCCCGAGGACCCGGGTTCGATTCCCGGCCAGGACTTGGCATTTACATACGCTATAAATCATCCCATCGTCTACATTAGCCCAAGTGTGCACAATAGTCGGACGTTAAAAAAAAAAAAAAGAAAAGAAAAGCAAATGATGTCCGCCTATAGGCCTACAGAATCCTGCAAGCATGGATAAGGCTAGTTTTACACTTTATAATTAGCCAAGCTATGTACAGTAATGACTACTTATGTCTTGAGTATATGAGTGACTGTAGTATGAGCTAAAGTTAAGGTTGGATCGCTAAACTATCAGCTACCCCTGCCGGATATTTTATAATTTTTTTTTTAAATTATTAAAAAACGTTCTATAATATCAACTAATTTTGAAAACTCAATTCAAAACGTTTTAACGCAAATTGCAATCGTGAAATCGGATTTTCAAAAAAGTTTAAAACAGAAAAGTTACGAATTTTTAAAATTGCTACCATTTTGAAACTGTTGAACGAATTTTGCTGGATAACAAACTTGTCCAAGCTATTGTCATAATCGATTTTTGTGCTACGTTTGAATCAAATCGGACCAAAATTTGCGAACGTGACCGTGTTACGGGCGAGAGTGTGTTATATATATTAACGTCCCCTCAAAAAGTAATCCAAAGATCAGGATCGGTGCTCATTACAAGGTCCCGGGTCTGGGTCTTACCATGATTGTCCAATAGTTCATTATTTCACTGAATATTTGCCAGTTATACAACATTTAATTACATACATTTAATGCGGATATTTCCTGGATCAATTTATTTTTCAAACGACATAAAAGCCTACGTTGCAGAAAGGCTACAGAAGCAGAAGGCTGTAGGTAGAGTCGGGGAGACGGGAGCTACATAATTATTGGATCTATCCCAGGGGGTTCCTCGCCGGGGTAGTGCTGTTCCGTGTACAGGCATTACTCTTGATTTCCGAGCCCCCCTCCCCAACGCCGCTGGTGACGTACCCCATCCCATCCCCAAACACATAGCGTTACATTCATGTCTTTCTCATAATAAAACTCAACCACCCAGTATCTTCCCCCAATACAACAGACAATATATTTTTTTCCGAATTGTGATTTTTACTGGCGGTGAAATTGAGTGGGGCTGTGATGAAACTGGCATTGGATTTCGTTTCGAATTGATTTAATCTAATAAAAGCAAGACGTCTGCTTGAAATGCCTTCTAGAGTCTTGCGTTTATCTCTGATTCTTTGTTTTTATTACGCGCTTTATTGAAATCTTTTCTCCCGTACTTTTTATACGTTTTTGCTCCTTTAAATAATTTTAATCAAAATTCACGCTGGTAGAGTTGTTTAACAATTTTGCAAGGATTTCGTAGAAAATTTATTGCGTTTAATTGTAATAATTGCTGAACTAGGCTTGTTCTTCTAGTGAATAGAACACAATTTTCCAAAAGTAACATTTTATCACATTCAATAACTTTAAAAACTTATTTTTATGATCATTAAATTTATAATCCTAAATTGCAATCTCAAAAGACAGTTCAAGTAATTAGTTGAACATATGAAAAGATACTTACAACTGATAATATAATAATTAAAATTAAATGTCTACTTAACTTCAACTTTACTTGGCCGCCTTGGTAGCCTAGTTGATAGCGTACTGAGCTTTCACCCCGAGGACCCGGGTTCGACTCCCGGCCAGGGCTTGGCATTTTCATACGCTATAAATCATCCCGTCGTCGCATTAGCCCAAGTGTGCACAATAGTCGGACGTTAAACACGAAAAAAAAATCAACTTTATTTCAAGTGAGAAAATTGACAACAAAAGTATGCATAAAAACATGAAAGATACATAAAACGTAAATCAATAAAATTACATCGTTATATTAGCACTAAATGGTTTCTTTGATTGAGATAACTCATTTTAAAAAGTTGATGGACTTCTACGCCGACATGATTGTGCGGTCTTCTTTAATGAAGCGTAGCGAAAGTTTCGGTCATTTCTTGCACAAAATTAAAATTTAAGTTATTACGTTGGTACCACTGTAATCACGCATTTGTAATGTACATTCACATTGCACTGTACACGCATTTCACATTTGACATTTGTAATGATATCTTGTGCTCGCTGAATTTCTGAACTGTTTGATTTCCTCGGACACAACCATATGTCCAAACAGGTTTAACGACAGATTGGTAAACCTATTGCCTTTTGTTGTAAACATCTTCCTGCCATTTTCTCCCAATCAGCCATTACAATTGACAAGATTTTAGCTTCATTGTTATAAAAATACGTGGATAATTGTGAATCTTACAATGAAAAAGTGTACAATTGTATTTAACTTTTTGTTACACAATTTTGAAAACTTATTTCACCATTCCGCCGCAGTAGACCATGGCCGCCTCGGTGGCCTAGTTGACAGCGTACTGGGCTTTCTCCCCGAGGACCCCGGTTCGATTCCCTGTCAGGGCTTGGAATTTTCACACGCTATAAATCATCCCATCGTCTGCATTAGCCCAAGTTAAACAAAAAAAAAAGCAATAGACCATTATTCCAACCTTTATTGAAGAGTGAACAATCTTTTAGCTACAAAGATTAAAATTAACATTAGAAACTATAGGAAGGGATTTACAACTCCAGACATTGCGATCAATGTTTATCGTGCAACTAAAGCTTTTAATTACTAGTTCAGGAGATCGGTGCCCTTAGTAAGTTCCAACGTTTCAACGACTAGCTCATCCTACTGGAGGTCCCTTAGCCTCCTGCAAGCAAGAGCCTCACAGTCATGAATTATGAGTCCTGCAGTTTCCTCCTCTTTACTGCATAACATGCACACGGTTTCTTCATGGTATATACCTATCCTGATCATGTTCACAGTGCCCCGAAATGAGCCTCGTGATTTCCCTGCGTTGTGCTCTGCTCAAGATGTCTGTCACTCCTCTAAACCATAAGAAATCTTTTTAAGAGGCGTTTGCAACGGGAATGCCCACGAAGTTTATTCCATCTTGCATGGTGTTGCTTGTTAATCCACCTATTGATAGCAGATCCGACCCGCAACAAGGAAATCTCTAAAACCGGTTCGAATCAGATAAACGCATATGGAGACCCTAATTAATACAATTGGCCTGCCTCCTCATTACCCTAAACTCCCTTATGTCCCAGAACGCAGTAAAGAGTAACCCAGTTTCCCAGGAAGTTCTCCCGACACTCCCAGACCAGCTGGGACCTAATTATAGGACCCGTAAGTGCTTTCATTGGTGCCTGACTTACAATGAATATGAGTCTTCTCGAAGGCCCATTGAAATTCACCCGAACTCAGTCATTAATGGCCATTATTTCAGTCTGCCATACTTTTGCATACTGTCCCAGGGCAGCAACTTCCTTCACCTCCGGACTCGGGCAGTACACCCCAACACCAGTGTCTGTCTTTGTCTTGAAGTCATCTGTATACCTAGTTACAAAGATTCAAACATAACCAAGGAAAGGGAAACAAAGGAGACGTAAGTAGGAGTGGGAGGAACTGCTTACATAAGCACTAAAACTTGTAGAAAACAAGAGTCAAGGGCCTAAGTGAGATTGTTAAGGAAAAACTATAAAATAATACAGAAACATTTATCCCTTCTTTTCGGCTTAAAACGTTCTACAACGTCTTTTCCTTCCTAGCTTTCTCTGTCATTCTATAGTCTTGATCCAATCCTCTTTCACTCTCTCTCTCTCTCTCACACACACACACACACACACACACACACACACACACACACACACACACACACACACAAAACACAGAAACATTAATCTCTTCTTTTCGACTTAAAACGTTCTACAACGTCTTTTCCTTTCTAGCTTTCTCTGTCATTCTATAGTCTTGATCCAATCCTCTTTCTCTCTCTCTCTCTCTCTCTCTCTCTCTCTCTCTCTCTCTCTCTCTCTCTCACACACACACACACACACACAACCCCCTATACACTTCCTTCTGTCAAAGTATCGGTCTTTTTTTTGCGATCATGTGGTTTCCGTTTAAAAATCTGTTTGAAAAGTTGATTTTCGTCCGCCCTTTGGACGTGGCCAAACCATCGAAGTTCTTTGCCTTGATATCGTCTACATCAATGCAGCATCACTCTACCGCAGTCAGGTTCGTTTATATATTTTCAATGGAATTTGAAAATTTAAAATGTCAATTTTTGCAGATTTTGATGCTGATTCAAAGTGTAAGACGAAGACGTTAACTTAACAAAATATCTTCCTGAAGTTTTTTGTAAGCAAAAAAAATATAACAATATATAACGTTTGTTAGTTTCAGGTGGCACAGAACAACTTTTAAAACGTCACCTTCCAAACCGTTTGACAGATTTTGAAAACCTAGTCCGATTTGTCCAGTCGCAAATTTTTACCCAGCATTTATTCGAAGAAGACAAACTTTAAAGTACTTCGTTTGGATTTCTTTAAATTGCTTTAATTGAATATCAGTCGAAATCTGCAATGATTCAATGTTATTTGTTATTCAAATAGTGTTTCACTCTTAGTTTTGTAATTAGTGAGGTTATCCAGCCGATGGCAGTAAATAGGTCCCGCAGGTCTATTACCAAGTTATAGTGTTAGGCTAGGGTTAATAGTGAGAACCAGCAGTTTAATAAACACAGGGTGATTCATTGTTTCTAATGGAAGAAGGGATGGCACGGCACGCGCATCCCTCCCCCACCCCTCTTGGATTAGGTTGTGCGCAGCCAACATACAAATGGGCCGCTTTAGACGTCCTGCAGCTTCTATTTGTTTTATCTTGGCAAAATTTTAGGGGTTGTTCGGTTTGGGCTTTTTATTTAGATTTAGCGAGATTTGTTCGGTTGGAGAATGTAATGGGATGGTTTTGTCACGGGGCATCGACAAAAAAAAAAAAAAAAAAAACGGAAAAACGGACGGCGGACAGGGTTTGTGTTTTCGATTAACTCACCAAAGTAAATAGATTTTATTAAATTTTGTAGGGCAATTGAAGTTGTGAATATTCAATATACGACTAGAATTTTTTTTTTAATCTTTGAAAAGTCAGGTTTTAGTCGATAGCTTCTAAATCAATTTTATGGCAATATTCGATTAATGTTTTCTTAATCGATTAAGTATCGATTATTGTTTTCTTAATCAATTAAGTATCGATTAATGTTTACTTAATCGATTAAGTATCGATTATTGTTTTCCTAATCGATTAAGTATCGATTAATGTTTTCTTAATCGATTAAGTATCGATTAATGTTTACTTAATCGATTAAGTATCGATTATTGTTTTCCTAATCGATTAAGTATCGTTTAATGTTTTCTTAATCGATTAAGTATCGATTAATGTTTTCTTAATCGATTAAGTATCGATTAATGTTTACTTAATCGATTAAGTATCGATTATTGTTTTACTAATCGATTAAGTATCGATTAATGTTTTCTTAATCGATTAAGTATCGATTAATGTTTTCTCGTACGTACAATTCCCAATGCACAAATTTGTGAAAAATATTGGTAAAATCGATTGGGAGAAAATCTGTTATAGTTAAATTTTATTGTTTTTTTTAATGAAATAAGATTGTAAAACAACATTTTTTAAGTTTAAAAAAATCCTGTATTGTTAGCAGAAAAACTGTAACACTATATTTTTCAATAACGACCGTATAGTTTACTCAAATTTTAATCGTACAGAAAAAAACCATTAAACTTTTAATTTTAAGCCAGTATAACGAATTTGAAATATATCAAAATATGTTACAGTTAAAAAAAGAAAATTGAAAAAGGAACCTTAAAAAACAATTTTTTTGGTGATAAATAGAGATTATTTTAGCCTTAAATGTAATATATGAGCCATTTTTTACTGAAGTCATTAACTGTATTTTCCTTCTTATTATTAACATTAATGTTGGGACTGTATTAAGTTTTCTTTAAGGGCCAAACTCAAGTCAACAAATTATATTGCGTCACAAACTCACTTTAAAAATAAACGGACGAAGAAAGCAAAATAACTTTACGTAACTGAATAGGCTAATAATATCCTGTTCAGTGATTAAAACTTATTACGTTTACCAGCTTTGTGCAAAATTAACACAGTTGTTAGCCCTTCATAAATCTGATCACAATTTGCGTTCACTGTTGAGCGCTTCAAGTTTTCAATCTTGCACGCGAGCATAGCGTGGGCCAGGTGAGGGAGGGAGGGAGGCATACAGATTAACTCAAAGTTTTTCCATTTTGCGCTCGGCTTTACAAGTCTGGCAGCCCGGGAAGCCAATATCTCTGGGCAACTCTGCTTTATATTGCGGCCAGTTCAGCGCCGTTGCGGTCAGTAATGAAACATATTCCCTGTGTCCACATATTGCTTAGGCCGCTTAGTCTTGTGTGTGTGTGTGTGTTTTGTGTATGTTTTTTGAGTGTGTTTTGTGTGTTTGTATTGTGTGTGTGTGTGTGTGCATGTTTTTTTGAGTGTTTTGTGTGTTTGTATTGTGTGTGTGTGTGTGTGTGTGTGTGCGTGTGCGCATGTTTTTTGAGTGTGTTTTGTGTGTTTGTATTGTGTGTGTGTATGCGTGTGTGTGTGTGTGTGTGTGTGTGTGTGTGTGTGTGTGTGTGTGTGTGTGTGTGTGTGTGTGTGTGTGTGTGTGTGTGTGTGTGTGTGTGTGTATGCGTGTGTGCGCGCGCGCGTGCGTGTGTGCCTGTGTGTGAGCGTGCGTGTGTGAGCGTGCGTGTGTGAGCGTGTGTTGTGTCTTTGTGCGTGCGTGCGTGCGTATGTGCGAGGGTGTGTGTTTTTTTTAGTGTGTTTTGTGAGTGTTTTGTGTGTTTGTATTGTGTGTGTGTGTGTGTGTGTGCATGTTTTTTGAGTGCGTTGTGTGTGTTTGTATTGTGTGTGTGTGTGTGCATGTTTTTTTGAGTGTGTTTTGTGTGTTTGTATTGTGTGTGTGTGTGTGTGCATGTTTTTTGAGTATGTTTTGTGTGTTTGTATTGTGTGTGTATGCGTGTGTGTGAGCGTGCGTGTGTGAGCGTATGTGTGTGCATGTGTGTGAGCGTGTGTTGTGTGTTTGTGCGTGCGTGCGTATGTGCGAGGGTGTGTGTTTTTTTAGTGTTTTGTGAGTGTTTTGTGTGTTTGTATTTTGTGTGTGTGTGTGTGTGAGTGGGTGGGTAGGTGTGTCTTTGTATGTATGTATGTTTTAATATACGTATTCCTTCGCGGATGGAAAAATTTGAATTAAATTAAAATCCGGTGTGCATGCGTTTGATGCAATTGTTTCGAAAAATAAATTGTTCCAACTAAAGGACGTCGTTTTATTGTTGCATTTTATTAAATAGCCTTACCATTCAATAAAGACAAACCAAACAAGCTTAAAACATTTACTGTTGACGTTTGTAAAAATATTTTCTGGTTTTGAGTCATTTCCACGAGCACCATTTTTAAAACGGATTACGGCCTACTGTAACTTTTTTAACTTACTTCCTTACATTGGTAAGTATGGTAGACAATTTTGAGCTAAATATATATTAAGCGATACTGGTGATGTAAATTATTTGGCATGAAACAAAACGGAGGAATGCAAAAATTGTTGTCCTTTTTTACCCTTTTTAACCCTTTTTACCATGTTTTAGACATGTTTACCCTGGTTAACCCTGTTTTAACCCCCTTTTAACCCTTTTAAAATCCTTTTCACCCTGTTTTAACTCCTTTTTACCCTTTTTAACCCTTTTTTACCCTGTTTTAACTCCTTTTTACCCCTTTTAACCCCTTCTTGACACTGTTTAACCCTTTTTACCCTGTTTTAACCTTAGTTTTTAACCCTTTTTACTCTGTTTTTAACCTCTTTTTAACCTGTTGTAACACTTT
>CM040191.1:68063806-68081306 GCA_022606455.1 Callitettix versicolor
TTGCTAGAATGTAAGTAGGCCTACTTATAAAACTTAAGTCTCTACGGGTATCACCCGAAATCAGGTTAATGATTTTTGCTAGAATATAAGTAGGCCTACTTATAAAACCTAAATCTCTACGGGTATCACCCGAAATCAGCTCTAATGATTTTTGCTAGAATGTAAGTAGGCCTATTTTGCTAGAATGTAAGTAGGCCTACTTATAAAACTTAAGTCTCTACGGGTATCACCCGAAATCAGGTTAATGATTTTTGCTAGAATGTAAGTAGGCCTACTTATAAAACCTAAGTCTCTACGGGTATCACCCGAAATCAGCTCTAATGATTTTTGCTAGAATGTAAGTAGGCCTACTTATAAAACCTAAGTCTCTACGGGTATCACCCGAAATCAGGTTAATGATTTTTGCTAGAATGTAAGTAGGCCTACTTATAAAACCTAAGTCTCTACGGGTATCACCCGAAATCAGCTCTAATGATTTTTGCTAGAATGTAAGAAGGCCTACTTATAAAACCTAAGTCTCTACGGGTATCACCCGAAATCAGCTCTAATGATTTTTGCTAGAATGTAAGTAGGCCTACTTATAAAACCTAAGTCTCTACGGGTATCACCCGAAATCAGCTCTAATGATTTTTGCTAGAATGTAAGTAGGCCTACTTATAAAACCTAAGTCTCTACGGGTATCACCCGAAATCGGGTTAATGAGCCATTGAAATACAACTGAAAAATAGCCCCAATTTTACAAAAACCTATTCATCAGGTTTTACTCAAGCAGTGATCACGTATAAAGATAAATGGCTCAAGTTAATATAACCAATTCGAAATAAAATTAAAAAAAGGTGGCAGTCGCATGACTGCCGACAGAAGTGACTACTTCTTATCACGGGTATATATTTTACAACACAAAAAAATATTTAGTCGATTTTTAAAATCATGAGTACGTTCATTTCAGTTTAATATATTTAATACAATATTATATGATTTTATGGTTTTTTTTCCAAGACATAGATTTTTGCTACTCGACACTAGAATAGGCTATAACTGACCATGGGAGAAGCACGGAGTCCCAAATGTATTCCTGCTACACTTAATATCTGACCCTGTGACTCATTAATTGTCATTGTAAATGTCGACTTCAATGGAAACTGTAATATTTTAATTTGGAAAGGCAGGTTGTTTGGAATTGTAAGATTGTTTGGAACTAAAAATTGTTACACAGTTAACACTTGTCATAAAACTAAATACTAAATAAAGTTGGACTGGGTAAGTAGTATAATGGCGTTTAAAATAATTTAAATATTTATTACTCACACCTACCAATATATAATAAACGTATAAAACGTCACTGTTACACAGTTAACGCTTGACACAAAACTAAATAATTAAGTTGGACTGGGTAAGTAATATAATGGCGCGAACATACAAGTTTTCACTTAAAAAAATACATTTTAAAACAAAAATATATATAAGAGCGTGATGCGTCACGGCAAACTGAATTTTTTTTCAGTGGAAAACATACATCCATACCCTGTCATAAGAAGTATTCACTTCAATTAATGATTTGGGAGCAAATAGACTCAAAATATGCTTGTGAGATAAGGATCGGAGCACGTTTTAGGTTTCAGAACTGAATTTTGTTACGATGCAATCGTCTTATGCAGCTCATTTTCCAAATTAAATTCACGACCGCTCAAGGCTAGCCTATTAATTTTTCAACGCAACTTTTAACTGCCCCAAAATTTTTACAATTTTCGTTTGTTTTCCGTATCACATTGGCGCTGTTGGTCCATTTATTTGCCACAGCCTCCCAGATAAAGACCTAAAGGAGGTAAATGATCTCGCAGAAAGGAAAGAATGATTTAGCTAGCAGCGTAGACGCTAGGGGGGAGGGGTAAGGCTATCTATTCACATTAAGACTAACTGGCGACGCTCCCAGTAATCAAGTGGCAAGAAGCGACGCCTCGGATAATACCTTTGATCAATAGGGCCTCGCCGCTGCAAGGAGGAAGAGTTATATCTGTATTACTGGCAAACTTTACAAAGCGGGCGATGGTTTTGTAAACTGTGGTGCAGTACTTTGAACAGAACCGTGTCTCGAACTAAAAACCTGTCGCACGATCACCGGACTGTACCTGGTCACTAGTACAGTATGGCTCAAAACAAAGTGAAACTTTATTTTAAAACAATTTTTTTTAACACAAATAGTTAGCAGCAGATTGAATAGAACAGTTTTTCGTTAAGGAGAAGTAAATTGTTCATTACGAAGACTGTATTTGGTTGAATGTTTGTGAGGTAAAGATCCAACTCTATTTCCATCTTTTAGCTAACCTTCACAAAAGTCGTACAGCTGATTGTCCGCCTTTAACAGTATGTGCCTTTCTGTTAAGTTTGATCCCATCTACACAATCGTGTTCTATGTGATAACCATACGCTCTGAGCAATACCGTTATATACGCGTAAGTTTTAAAACACGTCTTTGGAAGTGGAACATTTCCCTTGCTACTGACACAATCTTCTAAATGGCCGTGTCTGAATATAGTTTCATGCACAATATCTCATACTGCGAATCATGTCAGGAGAGTCAGAACAATTCCTGCTCCTCTGGACTTGGATTCGTCGCTTTACGGCAAGAAGCACTATCCTGCTGGAACCGCTGACCTGTACGGGCCAAGATACTGTTTTAGTTCTTAAAAAATGTTACTGAGAACCTGTTCCCTAATCATACTTGTTTTTAGTATACTAGTCATCTTTAACGAAATAACTAATCAGGTGGCGTTTCTAGATACTGCGCACAATATGGACACATTTTCGGGTGACGTTTCTAGATACTGCGCACAATACGTACACATTTTCGGGTAGCGTTTCTAGATACTGCGCACAATATGGACACATTTTCGGGTGACGTTTCTAGATACTGTTACAATATGGACACATTTTCGGGTGGCGTTTCTAGATACTGCGCACAATATGGACAAATTTTCGGGTGGCGTTTTTAGATACTACACACAATATGTACACATTTTCAGGTAGCGTTTCTAGATACTGCGCACAATACGTACACATTTTCGAGTGGCGTTTCTAGATACTGCACACAATATGGACACATTTTCGGGTGGTGTTTCTAGATACTGCGCACAATATGGACACATTTTCGGATGGCGTTTCTAGATACTGCACACAATATGGACACATTTTCGGGTGGCGTTGCTAAATACTACGCACAATGTTTACACATTTTCGGATGGTGTTTTTAGATACTGCGCACAATATGGACACATTTTCGGGTGGCATTTCTAGATACTGCACACAATATGAACACATTTTCGGTTGGCGTTTCTAGACACTGCGCACAATATCTACACATTTTCAGGTAGCGTTTGTAGATACTGCGCACAATACGTACACATTTTCCGGTGGCGTTTCTAGATACTGCGCACAATACGTACACACTTTCGGGTAGCGTTTCTAGATACTGCGCACAATATGGACACATTTTCGGATGGCGTTTCTAGATACTGCGTGCAATATGGACACATTTTCGGGTGGCGTTTCTAGATACTGCGCACAATATGGACAAATTTTCGGGTGGCGTTTCTAGATACTACACACAATATGGACACATTTTCGGGTGGCGTTTCTAGATAGTGCGCACAATATGAACACATTTTCGGGTGGCCTTTCTAGATACTGCGCACAATATGGACATATTTTCGGGTGGCGTTTCTAGATACTGCGTACAATATGGACACATTTGCGGGTGGCGTTTCTAGATACTGCGCACAATATGGACACATTTTCGGATGGCGTTTCTAGATATTGTGCACTATATGGACACATTTTCGGGGGGCGTTTCTAGATACTGCGCACAATATCGACACATTTTCGGGTGGCGTTTCTAGATACTACGCACAATATAGACACGCGTTCGCTGTAAAGTTGTTCCTTAAAATAAAATCAGGTCTAGTGAAACTTAAAAACCCGTTTGTTTCAATTCTTAATGTAAATCAAATGAACATAGCAAACGGCAGGAAAGCAAACAGAATTGTCGATATGATAAAGCATTTGCTCTTTTATCTGAATTTTCCGAACGTTGACAAATCTACATTGTGTAACAAAATACACTAATACGAGCTTAGGTAATATGCCTCACTGAAGTCAGACAAGTGCTTATTTTCAACAAAACTTCGTCAAAGACCAGTTGTGTGTGGCCATTGTGTGTGTGTGTGTGTGTGTTTTTTTTTGCACGCTCACGTTCGCAATCTTGGATAGATTTCATTCAAACTTGACACAAAAATCGATTATAGTAATAACGTGAACAATTCTTTAAGCAGGAAAATTTGTTCAACAGTTTCAAAATGGCGGTGATTTTAAATCTTTAAAAATTCATATTTTTTTTCTTATTGTTTTTGGAAATCTGATTTTACTACGTGTTACAATCAGTGTTAAAAACTGCATAAATTAGCATTTTGAATTTTCAAAATTCCTTGATATTAAGAAATGTAATTTACGAGCTGTCAGTGTTCATTTTCATATTTAAAATGTAATATGGAATTTTAAAATCCTAATATATGTGGATTTTAATGCTGTTTATGGCGATGCAATCAAAATTTCAAAAAAATGGTAAGATAAAGACAAATACTTTTGGAAATTCGCTACTATCACGTCAGCGAGACAGCTGCTTGCCGCGATTATATCTAATATCAGTTAGACTAAAACGTAGGACCTAAGTGAAGAGTGAAAAAGCTAATGGTAGTTAGTAGACTCGAACGTATGCAGAGGTTATGGTGAACTCCCTGCTCGAGTTACAGCAAAGAAACCAAACGTAAAACCGTAACTGAAGAAGCAATATTTTAAAAATATTCCAAACAAATCTAGAACAATTAAAAGCGATCAGCTGCGAGAGTGAAGGTGTTCAGATCGATACTTGGAACACCGGACAGTTCGATTCATTTACATGAAGAAACCGGCCGCTAACGCAGTAATCTGAATTAAATTGAAAACAGCTGTTCCCCTTCCCTCTCCCCGCGCCCCCGATAATCGGCTTAAAAGCTGATCTGTGATCCAAACGTTACATTGTGTCAAACAACCCTGTAATTGCTTGAACATGTTTTTAATAAATATAAAGAAGCTAAAACTGTTATTGATGGGTTTGAGTTTGTTTTGAAGATTTGTTTTTTAATTAATTTTACACAGCCTTAACAGTTTATTCTATGGGAGAAGTTCTACTTAGGCAAAACAAACCTCGGTATTAACGTAATTGCACTAACATCGACCGAAATAAAACTAAATATTGTCTGTTTTCCAGAAAGTTTGCAAAATAGTCTTCTGAAACATTTTTAACGAGATAGTTTAAAAATCTAAAACAGTTTTGGGTAACAGTAGATGTATATCACCGTGAAAATTAAAAATTTAGGCTTATTAATATTTAATGCACATACAACAAGAAGTCCCTCTCCTGGAATACAAAGATAAGACATTATCATAAGGTAATTAAACCAGAAGCCTTATATGCAGCTGAAACATTATCTCTCACAACCCAGGATCAAAGAAAGAAAGATATTACGAAAAATCTTAGGCCCCAAATTTCGTAACAACCAATTACTCCACATCAGGATTATTTACCAAAAAACAGAAACACTATCAGTCACAATAAGAAAAAGGAGAATTGATTTTTATGGGCACATCCTCCGAATGGACAAAAATAGACTAACTAAAAACATATTTGACTACTTTTGCAATAAAAGAGCCAAACCACTTTGGTTTAGAGAAACAGAGAAGACATAACGGAACTACAAATCACTGACACTATGCTCATGGACAGAACAGCCAAAACAATAAACAAAGACAAGAAACAACGGTTCCAAGGCTAAGTCAAGCGAACGATCCAAATCTCTGAAGAAAGAAAAGCAAGATCACAACGAATGAAGCAATACTGGGCTACGAGGAAGGCACAGAACATTAAAAAGTGATTGATTTAGTGTACCTCAAAGTTGGGTGAAACAAATAAAGAGAGAATATTTAATGATTGAGATCATGACACAAGAATAAAATAGGTTAACAGTGATCTAGAGCATACAGTATTTAGGAAAACAACAATAACAACTTAATATAAATTTAATTATCGACACTATGTCGTAGTACTTCATTGATAGATTGATTCTTACGAGGTTATAGGATTTGGTGACCACTGCTAACGCAACCAAAGAATCTGTTGTACTAATGATTAATATAAAATCAGCTGTTTTATATTAATTCGTAACGATCAGCTGATTTCTACTATAACATAGCTTGTTTTTAACAACATAACCTAAAACTTCTTATAGCCTATCAGCTGTTCAGTGAAATCAGCTGACCATTACGAATTAATATAAAACAGCTGATTTCTACTATAACATAGCTTGTTTTTAACAACATAACCTAAAACTTCTTACAGCCTATCATCTGTTCAATGAAATCAGCTGATCGTTACGAATTAATATAAAACAACTGATCTTTTACTACATCAGTATATACTTGGGCTCTAGTTCAGTAGACGTTCAATTCGTTTTAGCAGAATCTCAGAGTCTTGAAAGCCTTTCCCTCCTTGACCTCCTGCTGACCTATCATATCCTGCGCACAGTATTACCTACATGGTATAATATTCCTGGCTGACATTCTTAGAGTACGATTTCCGTCAACCGTTTAACGGTTGTGTTATCGCCCCGGAAGGTTTTATATTTCTAGGTTTAAACTCTTCTGCTAACGCCTCCTCCTAGTCAGTTGCGATATTTTACTCCCGATAGACGTTTGTAGACGGCTTTACCGAGCTGATATGTTCGACCCATTCTCTTACTTCTTCCATTCCAGTTCTGCCAAGCGTACCCACGTCTGCTGAACCTTACTGCTTGTAGGTTCCGTTCGGTAAGATACGGCCCAAATTTTCTCGATTCCCATACTATTTTCTCTGGCCAAATCCATTTCTGCAACGTCTTCGCGTTTTTTGACTTTGTAGGTTTTGATGTTGTGTATCCAGCAAAAAAAACTACTTTTGTTATTGAACCAAAAATAAAAATCATGTTTCGTGTTTTCTTTTCCTTTTTTATTTTAAAATACGATAATTTGTTCGAAAACGCTACAAATTAACATAGCTAGTTTTTAACAACATAACCTAAAACGTATTCCTAAAACGTAAATAGGCTAACAGCTGTTCAGTGAAATCAGCTGTTCAGTGAAATCAGCTGATTGTAGCCGCCTCGGTGGTCTAGTGGATAGCGTACTAGGCTTTCACCCCGAGGATCCGGGTTCGATTCCCGGCGAGGGCTTGGCATTTTCATACGCTATAAATCATCCCACCGTCTGCATTAGCCCAAGTGTGCACACTAGTCGGACGTTAAACACAAAAAAAAAAAAAAAAGAAATCAGCTGACCGTTACGAATTAATATAAAACAACTGATTTCTACTGTAGCATAGCTAGTTTTTAACAACATAACCTAAAACTTCTTATAACCTATCAGCTGTTCAGTGAAATCAGCTGATCGTTACGAATTAATATAAAACAACTGATCTTTTACTATAACACAGCTAGTTTTTAACAACATAACCTAAAACTTATTATAGGTTAACAGCTGTTCAGTGAAATCAGCTGATTGTTACGAATTAATATAAAATAATTAATCTTTTACTACAACACAGCTAGTTTAACAACATAACCTAAAACGTCTTATAGCCTATCAGCTGTTCAATGAAATCAGCTGACCATCACGAATTAATATAAAACAGCTGATTTCTACTATAACATAGCTTGTTTTTAACAACATAACCTAAAACTTCTTGCAGCCTATCATCTGTTCAATGAAATCAGCTGATCGTTACGAATTAATATAAAACAACTGATCTTTTACTACAACTACCAATGTAAATTTGTGCACTCGCATCAGGCTACGCGTAAAATTCTACATCACAACCAGCCATAAACCATGATACATGTTAACATCCCACAAATGGCTACAGAAATAAAATGTACACCCGTAAAGAACCCAGAGTGCTTGGTTAAGGCAAAATTAAAACTGAATTTTTTTTTTTGTATCCACAGTCCGCATACTTAGGCTAAACAACCTTTAATATAAGCTATTCCACCCTGGCTTGGAGAGAAGAGATCTAACCCAAGAGCAGATAGATGAAGAAAGGTTAGATCCAGCTAGGGCACCTCGGGATTGCCAAACCCGTACTCACAACGTGTGAGCCCCTGAGGTTATACCAGAAGAATTTGAAATGTCCTCGTCTACGTTCCTAATTGTTTCTTCAATAATTGTTTCTAAAAATCGATTATTTTTGACGTAGTCAATAATTTGTTTATTTTTTATAAAATCGGTGATTTCAGCCTCCATGTCATATTAATTTCCGTCGTGGATATTTTTCGAACTTGACTTTGTTATTGCGGTAAATGATTTCAAACAATTACCACGCAGAACACAATGCCGCCTTGGCATGTTTTTATTTTATTACAAATACGAGTACAATGCCGCCTTCAATTGTTATTTTCAAATAATTTTCAAAGGAAATGCTTTTTATATTCTTCTTCTTTTCTGCTAGGATTATTGTCACTATGTTCAGTATAATGATCTGCCTTCCCTAGCTTCGTCAATTCTACTTTCGTTGACGCGTTTCGGAGAACCTCCATACTCTGAGTATAGATATAATTTTTGAAGATGGAGCTTCTCCGAAACGTGTCAACGAAAGTAGAATTGACGAAGCTAGGGAAGGCAGATCATTATACTGAACATAGTAATTTTCAAAGGAGTTTACAGCTGGTTACGATGATGTAACAATTAAAAAATAAATTGAATACAAAATTTACTTGTTTTAAAATTTTAAATGGCTGACGTTTTGAAACGAAAGACCATATTTTGCTGGGTATCAAAATAAATAAAGAAAGAAAATTATTAAAATATCAGTTTGAATTGAAGTTATTCATGTTTTTTTTTTTTTTGAAGAACAACGCACGAGATCTTGAGAACAACGCCACAATCATCTGCCGTTGTGGGATTATATAATAATAAACATATCTGCTTCATGTTAATGACTGTAATTGGCTTATAAACTATGACAATTACAACAGCTGTTTCCACATTAGTTAACATTTGCTTGTAAACATAGCATACTGTAACGTACTTCTGTATTGCTACTGTTTAAAGGTATTCTTGAGAAATGCCATTTTCAAGTCTCGAGAAGGAAATAAATATAAACTAGAAAATCGCACGTTAAAATTTCTAAATCACGTGAAACGTTTTTTGTTCAAATAATTATATTTTCGTAGCACGCATATGTCTCGCTGACGTGTTTGGATACGATTTTTCAAAAACTAACAACACAAAATAGAAATATATTTCAATACGCTAAGAATATAGGGGTGTGAAAACTGATTTTGATATTTTAGACTATTTGAAAACCCGTTATGGATGGGAAACTATACGAAATCTTACAATATGCATAATGTTATTTTCTTTGTGTACGTTTTTTTAAATCGACTTTAAATTATAAATTCAGCACTGAAACCTGCCTGTTGTCAGATTCAATTCAATTTCAACGGTATTCGAAAACTCTAAATGCCAATTTGTGCTGTTAGTAATGGCGATTAGAATAGTGAAATTGTAATATTAAAAAACAAAGACAAACAAATTACAATTATTTATTACAATTTACAAAAATTACAAAAAAAATTTATTTAACAAATTTGCGAATACTGTAGACCTATTATTTCTCACCCGCTTAATGTCAAGATTAAAATTACTTTTGGTTTCGACATTTTAGTAATAGATAATTTTCTCAAAGACCCATAACCACTACAATTCCACTAGCCTATCCTTACAAGACTAGATGCATGCATAACTCAATCTATACAGGCCTATTATAACACAAACGCAATGTTTCTACAGCCTTGTCTATCATTTAGTAGGCCTATTACTCTACCCTGAACGGTTCCAATAAAAACCACCCTCGAAATGTATTTCAAAGCATTAAAATCAGCAAAAAAATAATTATGCATTATTAAAAAAATTGAAATAATGTTTGTTAATAACAACACTATTAATTGGTTGTTTGTAGGGGTGAGTATGTTTATGAAGAGGGTAAGGCATAAGGGTGGGACAGGTATGCTTTGAGCTATAATATTAGTTACTGTAACACTGGGCAATATTGCATTCCTCCCCGTGCTTGGCAACCACCCCAACCCCCTCGATCCTAACCCTTGTTCGCTTAGCTTACATGTTTCAAATAGTCTATTCTTTTTTTTATTATTATGACGGTATTTTCGGGCATATTTTCAGGGGATGGTTAATTTGCAGTATAACATGTTTGGAAGAACCCCCGCGAACTTTAATTATTTAAACTGTTTAACTGCAAAAGTCGATTGTAAAAGTTCATTGCGGAGCAGAAACAGTTCAATTTTCAAACCAAAAACGCAACCAGTTTCAAAAAAAATCTCGAAAAAGAGTAACTTTTTACCTTATTTACTTATAATCTGCGTAAATTTGTATTTTAAATTTCTGATTTCCATTTAAAATGCAAAAACTAATCTGATAGCGGTCAGGGTTCGTTTTTTAAAATTTATTTGAAAATCCAAAGTGAGTACTTTACGCAGTTTTTAACGCTGATAACAATGGTGAAATCATATTTTGAAAAAGTGTGAGATAAGAAATCACGGTGTTTTTAAAGTTTTGCAATTAACGCTATTTTAATATATTTAACAGATTTTTGAAGTGACTACTTCTTATGGCGGGGTATGGATGTATGTTTTGCACGGGAAAAAATACAGTTTGCCTTCACAAATCACGCTCTTATATATATTTTTGTTTTAAAATGTATTTTTGAAGCGAAAACTTGTATGGTCGCGCCATTATATTACTTACCCAGTCCAACTTAATTATTTAGTTTTGTGTCAAGTGTTAACTGTGTAACAGTGACGTTTTATACGTTATTATATATTGGTAGGTGTGAATAATAATTATTTAAATGCTATTGTACTACTTACCCAGTGCAACTGAATTATTCAGTATTCAGTTTTGTGATATGTGTTAATTGTAGGCTACAACAGTGACGTTTTAATAATATTTTGTACATCTTATATTAAATTTGAAAGTTAATGTGTGTGTTTTTGTTTGTTATTCAATCACACATTAACTACTAGACCGATTGAGATGGAATTTAAAACGAACATGGTTTAGGTACCTGAGATGGACATACATGTATTCCCGTTTTAAAAATATGAATCCCTGTTATTATTTATTATAAAATTATTGTTTATAAGCTTACATTTGCAATGATTTTAATTGAGACAAATCTTATAATTCCAAACACCTGCCTTTCCAAATTAAAATATTGCAGTTTTCATTGAAGTTGGCATTTACAATGACAATTAATAAGTGACAGGGTCAGGTATTAAGAGTAGCAGCTTTTGGGACTCCGTGCTTCTCCCGTGGTCAGTTATAGCCTATTCTAGTGTCGAGTAGCAAACATTTATGTCTTGGCAAAAAACCATAAAATCATATAATATTGTATTTAGAAATATATTAAACTGAAATGAACGTACTCATGATTTTTAAAATCGACTGTAAATTTTATTTTGTGGTGTAATATATATATAGGCCTAGCTATAACTCGTAATAAGAAGTATGAGTCATGCCATTGCCACCTTTTTTTTATTTGAATGACTTTCATTCTAAACGGATTTTACCGGATCGGTCCAAGCTGTTACCAAAACGCGAAGTTTTGATTTTGTAGTCTATTCGTTCACAACGCGTTGTTAATTTTTTGAAAATTAGTTTCGATCACGTCAAGTTAAAACGATAAATTTAGAACTATCAATAAATGGCGTTACTGATAATGCAATCTGTCTTGTTAAAGTGGAACTAGAACAGAACAGCCCCGTACTAATAAGCCTTAGGCAATTTGGCAACACTTACGTGTATCACTATTGCCTATATATTGCGTCCTGTTTTATCGGACTATTCCAAGAACGTTATAGGCTTACTTGTTTAAATTAGATCTTGATAATATTTATATAAAGTAATTATTAAAAGTAACAGACAGTTTTAAAATGGAAAAAAATACAAACTATAAGAATTAAGTGCGAATTGGAAGTTTTAATAAAGAACTTGAAAGTTTTAATCTTAAGCAACTGTTCCGTAGATCAATCTGAAATTCAAATTCGTACAATGTGTATTATGTGTGTATGTTGTCCCCCCTACTTCCGCGTCGGTGGCCTACTTGATAGCGTACTAGGCTTTCACCCCTAGGACCCGGGTTCGATTCCCGGCCAGGGCTTGGTATTTTCACACGCTATAAAGCATCCCATCGTCTGCATTAGCCCAAGTGTGCACAATAGTCGGACGTTAAACACCAAAAAAACCTACTTATATTGATCCTAAGCTATCGTATTTCCGAAAAATTTAGATAAATGAGTTTGGGGCACAAAATTTCATAGGAATCCTTAGACAAGTATACAAGAACTGCTGCACTACTTTATTGTAATACTATAAACAGTTAATTAAAACCGTTTTGCAATCAGAACACTAAATAATTACAGGTTTACAGCGTGTTAGTGCAAGACTCGAAACTGCCACTTAAATCAATAGTCACAAAGCCATACGAAATTAAAATCAGGAAAATATTTCAAGATGCAAAGACGCTCTTTGAACCAAAAACCAAACGCAGGGAATTCCAACTATGGGACAAATTGAATCTTTTGCTCTGTTTGGCCGAGGGTTGGTGGGGGGGAAGAGCGATGTTATTGGTTAGCCCCGCCCTTAACAGCCTCGACTAATCGCGAACGGTCCGCCCACCTAACACCGAACTACAGAACTGCCGACACAAACGCGGGCTATCTATGGTGAAACCCGTTTAGTGAAGCGCTGTGTCCCTTCATTCTGTTAAAAAGTGTCGTTGCACATTAAATTAACGGCATCGATGCACTGTCCGAAGAGTTGAGTGTTTTTTTTTAAACAGTGGGCGAAATAACGGCCTCAATATTTTGTCGTCACTCTCCTTACGGCCAGGTCTGGCCGCTGGGGTCATGCTAAACAATCTCAGTATCATCGGCACGAATCCTGTTTCCGGTGAGTAAACGCATTCATAACATATAAATTTTTGTAAAAATAACGGTTCTCAATGTATATAGTTTATTGTTTGTTGTTTTTAAATTCCGTTCTAAGTTTACTGTAATATTTAGGCAATAAGAATGACGTTCACTTTAATTGACCGGAGACAGAACGTAAACGCACGGATTTCAGCCAGTCCGCGACTGAGTTTCGGCTGGAACTAAGAAACCCCTGTCGCGAGATAAAGAAGTCACCGTACTAATTAGATTAGTGGGCTCTATTTTGATAGGACGGGAGTGAAATTAGTTGATTAAATTTCAGCTGTGGGCCGAACGCTCCGACAGACAAATTAGTAACAATCTACGGTCGACCTATCCAGGCCCCCTGGTTAATTGGTATCAATGTAGACTCGCTGGCAGGCTTCGGGGCTTACTCACTTTAGTGCGAGTCAAGTCTGTTGGACGCGGAGAGAAAATTCACTTTGTTTTTGAAAAACTTGAGCTTCTTTGTTCAAGTAAGTCTGTTGGGTTACTCGATAGTAATGGCTATTTAAATTTAACTTGTTCATGGTTAAACACTACGACATTTTGACCTTGTTTATTGAAGAATAATAACAGTTGTAGTCTTTTTCTAAATACGTTCGTTCGATTTTATTATTTTTTAAAAGTTTTTTTATGAAATATCTAGATTTTTTGTTAGCCTGTAGGTCTATTTGGTACAAAAAATAATTTCATTTAAGCTGTTTTTAATTTTTATTACTTATAGCCTAACAATGTCTAGACTTAATTTGTTTTTTGAAATCTTCAGGTAAATCAAAAGTTTTAGTTCCTTTTTAACAAATAAGCCACGCATGGATTACTAAGGTGTCATTTAAGTATGAGTTTATATTTTATTTATTCATTACAAATTTCCCATAGAAGATAATAAATTACCTATGCACTGACCCAGATAAATTACAAAAAAGATTCATACAATTGTTAATCTTAAGACTAAAACTACAAACTAAATCTAAACCTTACATTACCTTAGAAATGACAACTATTTACATATCCAAACATATCTTTTATTATTCTTTCTAATCATTTATTATTGTAACGTTGCATTTAGGAGCAGCCATTTTTTCAATTTATTTTTTTAGAGTGTCTTTATTTACATTAAAAGTTTTAATTCATTAAAATACATAATAGTCTACATAGAATCTATTAAAATACATAATAGTCTACATAGTCTATTAAAATACATAACAGCCTACATAGAATCTATTAAAATACATAACAGCCTACATAGAATCTATTAAAATACATAATAGTCTACATATAGTCTATTAAAATACATAATAGCTGTGTATATATTCTTTTTTTACCAGCTTCTTTATATACAGTAGGTATTCGTATATACTTATGCCTTGTAATACTATTACTATTTAAAAAATTCATTGCTTAAATTATAATAATTTCTTAACAACGCTGTAAAAATATAACTCTGATTTATATTTAGTGTATGTTTTGTAAATTCATCATCATTACTTATTATTTTTAATATCCTTTTCTTTTTGTAAATTAAGTAATGGCAAGAGAGCATGCAGCTGCCAGCCTATTATACCGTATGCAGCAATACTGACGAAAAGTCCGTAATATATTTTTAATAAAGTTTTACTTTACATATTTTTTTTTAATTTAACAAAAAAATATGTCAAATACTTTTGTTATACTTAATTATTTGTTATAGGCATAAGAAAATATGATTTGGCTAAACAGTAATTAGGCCTAACATTGCTCGTAATCTAGCATACGTTCAGCTAACGTTTGCTAACAACAAATAGTGAAAACAGCTGATCGGTTAGTACACAGAATAAACATTCAAGCAAACGTGTAACTACATTACTGCCACCTGAGTTTCGGTAGGTCTGTATTGCCTCGTCTTAAACTTTACACCAGCACAGTGTTGAAAACATTATTCAATAACAAAGTGAGTGTGGTTAAATCATCCAACGAGCGGTTTTGTATTTCGCCAAAATCCAATTTATCCATAAATCCAAATTTAAGTTAAATAAGTGTTTATGGTAATAATGATAAACTGGTGATAGCGAAGTGATAGTAACTCAATAATAGTGATAGTAAAGTCGCTAATGACGGTTTATTAATAATTCTGTAACTTTTAGGGGTTTTCAAAACTGTTTCTGCTTCGACCCCCCTAAATATTTTTTTGTTATTCCGTAGATCTCCATATGTTTACAATGTGCTGCAGAAATATCACCGCAAATGAAGCCTTTATTAGAAGAAATCCAGTATAACAATTTTTTTCTAAAAATGTGTATTTTGTATTATTAGATATACGTTAAAGATATAATTAGTCTCTCTCTATTTGTTTCACCCAACTTTGCCGTACACTAAATCAATCACTTTTTAATGTTCTGTGCCTTCCTCGTAGCCCAGTAATGCTTCATACGTTGTGATTTTGCTCTTCTTTCTTCGTCAGAGATTTGAATCGTTCGCTTGGATTTGACTTTGCCTTGGAACCGTTGCTTCTTGTCCTTGGTTATTGTTTTGGCTGTTCTGTCCAATTAATTATTATTATTATATTTGATATAATTATTATTATAGAAGCAGAAATTTAAATAATATATAAATCACATAGGCTCTAAGTACATACAATTTTAATGAGATGGTCGCGGTTGATGTCTTTCGATTATCTTATATCCGGGGAAATATTTGTTAATATTAATCGTAAATCACCACGTTATGTTAGCTTAAATGGTTAAAAATGGAATACACAATGGTTTATTTATTGTTTTGCTGTTCAACTTACTTATACTAAGCTGCTTGAGACAATTGTATCCGTTTTTGGATTTTGCTTTGATTAGGGCTTATATTCAACCTTTGTAAAATGGTGTTTTGCCGTCAATAAATAAACAATACATAAATAAATAAATATATTTTTCAAAAACTCTTAGCCTACTAACTACATTTCTTAATAAATATTGTGAAAACGTTTTACTAAATGGAATTTATCAATTTCTGAGAAAATCGGACAGATTGTTGCCGCAGATTGAAAATATTGAAGAACGTTTCATTGCCAAATATAAAGGGAGGAGTTTTTTTTTTCGGCGAAAAACCATAAGGTCATCATCGCCGTAGAGCGAAATTGATTTGTAAAAAACAACAAAAATAAAAAAAATAGAGATACTGTAGAAAGAAAACAATATTAATAAAAGTAAATAAAACAAACTAAATACAATAAAAACTATAAATATTCACCTAAAACTATTTGTTTTATCGAAAAGAACATTGAGGCTATTATCGCCTCCCTAAATGTAAGTGTGAGTGTAAAGTGTTAAAGTCGTAAGTGTAGTGTCGTAAGTGTGTGTTAGACTCGGGTTTGAGTACGTTCATCTCAGTTTAATATATTTCTAAATACAATATTACACCATTTTATGGTTTTTTTGCCAAGACAGATTTTTGCTACTTGACACTAGAATAGGCTATAACTGACCACGGGAGAAGCACGGAGTCGCAAATGTATTCCTGCTACACTTAATATCTGACCCTGTGGCTTATTGTCATTGTAAATGCCAACTTCAACGGAAGGTGCAATATTTTAATTTGGAAAGGCAGGTGTTTGGAATTATAAGATTTGTCTCAATTAAAATCATTGCAAATGTAAGCTTATAAACAATAATTTTATAATAAATAATAACAGGAATTCAGATTTTTAAAACGGAAATACATGTATGTTTATCTCAAGTACCTAAACCATGTTCATTTTAAATTTCATCTCAATCGGTCCAGTAGTTAATGTGTGATTGAATAACAAACAAACACACACACATAAACTTTCAAATTTAAAATATTATATTAAGAAGTATAAAATATTATTAAAACGTCACTGTTGTAGCCTACAGTTAACACATATCACAAAACTGAATACTAAATAATTCAGTTTCACTGGGTAAGTAGTATAATGGCATTTAAATATTTATTATTCACACCGACCAATATATAATAACGTATAAAACTTCACTGTTACACAGTTAACACTAGTCATAAAACTAAATACTAAATAAAGTTGGACTGGGTAAGTAGTATAATGGCGTTTAAAATAATTTAAATATTTATTATTCACACCTACCAATATATAATACCGTATATAACGTCACTGTTACACAGTTAACACTTGACACAGAACTAAATAATTACTTTGGACTGGGTAAGTAATATAATGGCGCGAACATACAAGTTTTCACTTCAAAAATACATTTTAAAACAAAAATATATATATAAGTGCGTGATGCGTGACGTCAAACTGCATTTTTCCCGTGCAAAACATACCATACCCCGCCATAAGAAGTAGTCACTTCAAAAATATAGGCCTATAACTTAAAAACATAACAAATTATAAACAATTTATTGTAATACTCTGTAATACTAAC